>BHEV01051327.1:0-17380 GCA_004319985.1 Emydocephalus ijimae | reverse complement strand
ACACTGGAAACAAAGCGTGTTTTATTTTGGTCTGAAGTTATCTTGGTTGGCGTCCTTCCAACAGACTGTGCCTTGTTATCTCTTTGAATTTGGTAAATACTTCTCCTGTTCTGTTGTGGAAATTTTGTCATTGTAGTTTTTTTTAAATTTCACCTCTATCTGCTTATTAAATTCATACTGTATTTACGTTTTGGATTTTGTTACATTTGTGTTACACTCTGGGTAATCAGTGCACCCCACAGTGCAAAGCAAACAGAAGCCATTAGATGAATATACCATCTAAGGTAAAGGTAAAAGTTCCCCTCACACATACGTGTTAATCCTTTCCAACTCTAAGGGGCGGTGCTCATCTCTGTTACAAAGCCAAAGAGCCAGCGCTGTCCGAAGACGTCACTGTGGTCATGTGGCCAGCATGACTAAATGCCAAAGGCGCAAGGAACGCTGTTACCTTCCTATCAAAGGTGGGTTCTATTTTTCTACTTGCATTTTTTTACATGCTTTCAAACTGCTAGGTTGGCAGAAGCTGGGACGAGTAACGGGAGCTCACTCCATTATGTGGTTCTAGGGATTCAAACCACTGAACTGTCAACTTTTCTGATCGACAAGCTCAGTATCTTAGCCACTGAGCCACCGCATCCCTTCCACACCATCTAAAGATAAATGTAAAGTTTTCATCACAACAGGCTGAATATGTACTGATCTTCCAGTAGTTTAAGTGCTAACCTGTTTTTCAAGATTAAAATCCACAGAGTAATCTTAGAATTCTAATTCTTGCCTGGGGATAAAAACAAAATTAAATATTTATTATTGGGATGTTTAAAAAGGGCATGCAATCTTCAAGCTCCTGTTGAAATCCTAGAATTGTCTTTCTTTTTTTTTCTGTTCCCAAGCAAAGGGCCTCTTTCTTCACACCATCCATTCATCAAAGCAGAGAAAGAAAAGAAGTGGAGAGAGAGACAGAGAAGGAAAGAGGAAATCAGGGCTCTAGAATCAGCTAGTTATTTTATAATGATGCCAGTAGCTCAAAAGTTGAGGAGGCTTCATCACTGCAGGTTTTTAAGAAGAGGTTGAGCAACCACTTGTCTAAATTGTGTATGGAGGTTCTCAGTCGTCCATGGTTGTCCCAAAGGTGCTTTTTCAAGAGGTAAATGGACTTTCTGGTTTTTCTTGGCATATTTGTCGCTTCTCATCCAAGAAGCTACTTCAGTTCTGGCTGGTTGGTGGGGAATGGACGGATTTATATTCCTTGCAAGCCAGTGGTCATTTATATTCTTTTACAGAGCCATTGAGGATACTTAGAGGTTTATCTGTGTCCTCAGGGTCACATGAGTAGTTCAAATTGGTGTAGAAACTTTATCGAACTGATGAAAGGAAACAGAAAATAGGTGGTGTATCACCTGTTGTACCACACTCATTTGCACTATTCAGGTGATCCCGCAGACACAGATAAACCTCCAGGTGGCCTCAATGTCTCTCTAAAAGAAAACAAATGACCAGCTGTCTGCAAGGAATATGAGTCCTTCCATTCCCCACCAACTAGCCAGAGTTGAAGTGGCTTCTCAGATTAGAAGTGAAACATCTTCAAAGAAAAAGAAAGAAAGTCCAGTTGCCTCTTGAAAAAAAGCATCTTTGGGATAGATTGTTTCTACATCTGACTGCCAAATACCACAATAACCTTGTTCTTCCTTGCTTTATCATTAAGACAGTAATCTATTCCTGCAGAGCATATCCAAATCTTAAAATATGTTTTTGTTTTTGAAAGAAAAGAGATGTATCAAACTCACATCTTGAAAATTAAACAGGAGAATCCATGATTCTAAACCCAGCAAGAAAACATAATGAGTTTTGGAGTAAATCCAGAGAGAGGGATGAACTATAAAATTATACATGAAAAGAAAATACCATAATTATAGCAGATTTGTTTGCTTTGTGGAGTGCAAGAGGTTGCAGAAAAAAGAACAAATACCTTTTTCAAACACGTATGTTTTCACTTATTGCCTGTTAGGAGTATTTTAACCCTGTTGATGCATATTTGGATTTCAGATATTCCTTGTTTCATTAACTTAGTAAATTAATGTTAGGATTTTGGGGGGTATCCCAATCTGTATCATCCATCTATCTCTGATTGGAAATTTATTCAGGAAATGCTACATCTTTTTCCACTGTCCTTTCCACTTTCCCATCCAAATTGATTTGAATCCTTCTCATAAGTGAAATTTATACTCATAAACCATGAGCATCAAATCAAGGCAAATTCAGTTTGGGGCAATGTACAGTACTGATATGAAATTGTGGCATTCAGAAAGCCCCTGGAGAGTGTTATAGACTAAGCCAACGCATCAGTAACAACCTTAATAGCTTTACTTTAACAGCAGGCTCATAATCCTGCACTTCTCATTGGCCCGCGAACAGCGAGGCGTGATTGGTCATTTCTGTCCAATCTGATTGGCTGTTAGTGGGTCTCTCTATATTGGATGCTTATTAGAGCGGTAAACTCAAATCATTGGTTGTTTTGACAGCAGCCAGCTCTATAAAAGAGCTGCTGCTGCCCAAGTATTTTGCTCTGTTCTGAAGTCACAAATAAAGAGTTGAAGTCACAGTTCGATGTCTCGTCTCTGTTCCTTGCGCCCATGCTCAGGACTTAACACTGGCGACGAGGGTGGGATGCGGAGATGATAGAGCTGACTAAGTACTCATCGAACAAGACAGAGCACGTGGCTGAAGAGTGCATGCAACAAACGGCAGAATGACCAGTGGCGCCATACCACCCGCTCCATTTGACCCGGCAAATGAAGACTGGGACTCGTATATAGACCGTTTCCAGATGTTCCTGGAGACCAACAATCTGAAAGATACGACGCCTGGCAAGAAACGAGTGGTGTTCCTGACCCACTGCGGCCCTGCCGTTTTTAAAATGGCTAAAGCACTTGCCAAACCGGCGGAAGTGAAGACCATGGATTGGGATAACCTCGCGCCGATCCTCCGGGCCCATTATGCACCCGCAGTACCTACACTGATATGAAGACACAAGTTTTACCAGAGGGACCAATGGAAGAACGAGAGCGTTGGGGACTTCGTAGCCGACCTCCGGAACCTGGGAGGCCTCTGTGGTTTTGCAAACCTTGAGGAAGCCCTGAGAGACCACGTAGTTCTGGGATTAGATGACCACACTTTTCAGAGTAAAATCATGGCGAAAGGAGACATCAGCCTTGCAGATGTCATCGCTGACACTACTGCTGCAGAAGCAACCAGGAAGTCAGCCACTCGAATGCACTGAGCCAACGCACCGCACCTCCAACTCGGTAGCGATAGTCTGCTCTCCTCTGAGAGGCACGCTATTACCGCCCATCATGAAGACCTCGAGTCATCCTCAGACAGTGAGGAAGAGGAGGTCAACCGGCTCCGCTCGGAACGAGAGCAAAGGAACCAGAGACTCCCGCGCCAATGTGCTGGTTGCGGGGCAAACCACCCGCGATTGGACTGCAAATTCCTTGACGCACTCTGCTGTTCCTGTGGGAAAAGAGGCCACATCACAAAGGTCTGCAGAAGCAAGTGAGAGTCCAGTCCAATCCGGAGGGAGAATAACCTCCACCAGGAGACAGGCAAACAACCTGGAAGTCGGGACCGCCTGAACCACCGATGGAACAACCACTACTACAGAAATCGAGCACCTGCCGTTTCAACGAGATGAGAAGAGGCACACCAAACTATTACTATTGGCCACGCTTCATCGCTAGATGCAAGAAAGATCCACGTAAAGGTCAATATTGAGAATCGACCATGCGTAATGGAAGTCGATTCGGGGTCATCCCTATCGATGGTCTCCTGGAAAACTCTCAAACAGCTGATCCCTGCCATCTGTCACCAGGACTCAAAGAATCATCCTCAAAGACTACCAGGGAAACAGAATTCCAGTTGTCGGTTCTAGCCATGTCCAAGTATCCTTCAAGGACCACACCGCGACGCTTCCCCCGACTGTCGTTGTTCATGACCGGCCCAGTTTGTTAGGGTTACAGTGGTTCGCCCCACTCGGAATTGAACTAGCTGGCATACACCAAACTGGAAGCAATGACTGGGAAGAGGCCCTCATCCAGGAATTCCAGGACGTGTTCACAGGAACATTAGGCAAGTACAAGGGGACCCCTATATCGTTTAATCTCAGCCCCAATGTAGCTTCCATTCACCTGAAGCCTCGTTGGGTGCCTTTTGCACTCAAGCCAAAGATCGACGAGCAACTGGACAAATTAATAGCCCAGGGTGTGTTGGAACTTTGTCTAAAACTGAAAGGAACTATAACTTGATAAAGAGGCTCTCGCAATTGTATCCGCAATTAAACGTTTCCATGAATATGTGTATGGGAGACCCTTTGCCATAATTACAGACCACAAGCCGCTACTTGGAATTTTGGCGGGAAACAAACCAACTCCCCACATCTTATCACCAAGAATGACATGTTGGTCGGAATTTTTAGCTGCATATGATTACCAACTGCAACACCGCCCGGGGAAAGCCATTCCCCACGCTGACGCTTTGAGCCGCTCTCCACTATCAGATGTCATGGATGATCTAGCTCCAACCCTAGCCGTATTGCAAATCGAAACTCTTAAATCACCACCACTGACCGCTCGAGACATCGCCTCAGAAACGAAAAAGGACCCTTCATTGGCACGAGTCCTCAACTGGGTGGAATGGGGTTGGCTGGACAGCACACCCAACGACACTTTCAAGCCATTCAGGAATCGACAGACAGAACTATTCTCCCAAAAGGGCTGCATCTTGTGGGGAGACAGAGTTGTAATCCTGGAGAAATTGCAACATAAAGTTTTATAAATGTTGCACGATGGACATCCAGGCATCGTGCGGATGAAGGCATTGGCTAGGAGTTACGCATGGTGGCCAGGTTTAGACAAGCAAATAGAGACCTGGGTGGCGACGTGCAGCAAATGCCAGGAGACTTGCTCTGCTCCTCCAAAAACACCCCCAACTCAGTGGGAAATGCCTCGAGGTCCCTGGTCCCGTATCCACATCGATTTTGCGGGACCCATAAGAGGACACTCCTTCTAACTGTGGATGCCTATTCTAACTGGCTCGAGGTCCACAAAATGAAAAGCACCACCACAGAGGCATTCATTAAAAAACTGAATAAGCTATTTGCTACCCACGGATTGCCGGATATCCTGGTCTCCGATAATGGCCCCCAATTCACTGCCCTGGCATTCGAACAGTACCTAGCAGACCGGGGCATCCGCCATGCCTTAACATCGCCAGCTCACCCTGTGGCCAATGGTAGGGCTGAGCGAATGGTTTAATTTGTAAAGAAGACTTTACACAAAATGGACCCACGGTGACATTGACGACAAGATAACCCGGATGCTTCTCCTCCAACATATTACCCCAAGCAGCACCACAAACAGAACCCCAGCTGAACTCCTGATGGGCCGGAAACTTCGCTCACATCTCGATCGCCCCCACCCTGCTTACACGCCGGAACAACCCCTGGGATCCAGCAGCAAGTGTCGATCATTCCAGGAAGGTGACCCCATTTTTGCGAAAAACTTCTTTGGCGACCCATTGTGGGTCCCCGCTACCATAACGCAACTTACGGGACCCCGATCCTATCATCTACAAACTGCAGATGGTAAAATGTGGAAGTGCCACATAGACCAACTTCGATCCAGACTAGCACCTACTCCCATCTCATCCCCTGAATCTCCAACTGGGGGGGGAAGGGACATCGAGGGGCCGAAAAAGAAATAACAGATGATTTAACAATCGAAACCCAGCAGTCTACACAACCAACCATGATCCCATTCAGTCTACACAACCAACCATGATCCTACTCACCGCCAGAAGGAGAACCGAGTTGGGGAGTGGCCTCACTGCGTGACAGCACCGCGATGGAAACAGATCCAGGGAACCTGGAGGACAGCATTGGCGAGAGCAGAGAGAACAGCCCAGAGCCATTCAACGAAACAGTGGAACCGTTTTTTCCACCCAGCTCAGCAAGCAGCCCACCGGAACCAGAGCCAGGACAGAAACCGGTGGAACAGCGCAGATCAAGCAGACAGGTGAAGTTACCTGCCTACTTATGAGAATACGTCACCCCACCCCTCAGACGGAACCTAGGGGGGAGGGATGTTATGGACTAAGCCAACGCATCAGTAACAACCCTAATAGCTTTACTTTAACAGCAGACTCATAATCCTGCACTTCTCATTGGCCCGCGAACAGCGAGTCGTGATTGGTCGTTTCTGGCCAATCTGATTGGCTGTTAGCGGGTCTCTCTAATTGGATGCTTATTAGAGCAGTAAACTCAAATCATTGGTTGTTTTGACAGCAGCCAGCTCTATAAAAGAGCTGCTGCTGCCCAAGTATTTTGCTCTGTTCTGAAGTCACGAATAAAGAGTTGAAGTCACAGTTCGATGTCTCGTCTCCGTTCCTTGCACCCATGCTCAGGACTTAACAGAGAGAAAAATGAAAAAGAGCTCATTCCAGAATCTGGTTTTTCAACTTAATTTTAAAAAGGAAATTGAGATGCTACTGCTAACTATGCTTTGAGTAAACTAACCTTCAGACAAATACTGTAGAAATCAAAGAAGATGTTGTGGTTCACCGGCAGCCAGTGCAGATGGCAGAGGTATCAGACAGTGAGGACGAAAGGAAACCAATCAGGGAATCTGGAGAGGACTTGGACGAGGGTACTGCATCCAATCCAGGACCATCTAAGAGTGGAGGTGCTGCCTTCGGAGCCTTTGGAGTTGGCAGCAGCGAGGCAGAGGACCCAGGGGAGCCTGTTCCCAGTGCGTTTGTGCACAGAGCTGCTAGAAGGTGAGAGCAACTGAAGCAGAAGGGGTGACTCAGGAGTAAGGCTGGGAGGTGATTGCCCCTCCCATAAGGGATAAAAGTCAGACCTCAACGATGAAAAGCTTTGCAGGAAGCAAAGCAGTTCAGTAATTTCCAAGTCCTTTGTGAAGGTCTGTACTCTGGTTGTTTTTTTCTGGGTTTTTGGGTTGGTTTATATTACCCTTAATTGGACTTCTGTTTTTTTGGCAGCATTCTACAGCACTGAAAAGTGTGGCAGCATTCTACAGCACTGAAAAGTGTGCTGGAGGAACTGTGTATAATTAGTTTTGGTTGGGAATGCAAGTAATTCCCAGAGTCACATTAAAATAGGTTTTACTTTTAAATTCAATTTGTATTTTATTAAGTTTGACGAAGCCTGGGTCAGAACAAAAGACGTTTCTGGAGATCACACACAGACTGACAGACAATATATAGGAAGTTAGATAGTCCTCAACTTAATGACCATAAGGGAGCACAACATTTCGATTGATAAACAAGACAGTGAGTTTTGTTCCATTTTTATGACTTTTCTTGCCACAGGTCTTAACTTGATACTAATACTAATGCTTCAAATAATACTACACTTCCTGAGAAATAGATGGTAACAAAATGAATCAAATCAGTGCATTTATGGGCAGCCTATTTGATTTTCCAGTTTCATTTGGGAATGAAAAAAAAGCAGATGTTATAATATTTTCAGCTGGTATTAAACGATGCATGAGTCCCCTTGTGTGAATTGGATCGCTATATAAATATATTTAAGAAATGAAGAAATAAGAGTCTTTGGAGCTACAGTCCCAGCTGCAAAAAAATTGAGTGAGCATTAAGATAAACCTAAGAATTTTATTGGTTCTGTATCTCTTTGCTTTGGCCATCTGATTTTTTTTTTTTTTTTTTTTTTGTAGACAGATCTGCAAAACCTAACCCTAAAATACTTCCTTAAGTCAAATTCAGTTCTGATGATTTCATAGATTTGCTTAGGAATATGTTTAAGGAAAGAATAAGGAAGGGGTGTTTCTCCTTTATTTTTGCTACATATGCCATCTGTATCAGGCAAAAATCTTTAACTATAACTGTATGTTGCCAGGCATACACTTCTCAATTTAGTGGTGTATATTTTCCAGACTGTGTTTCAATCCTTCACAAAAATATAATTGAATCAAAGCTTTCATAGCATTGCCCTTCTGGCTTCTCTATGAATTGATGGTAGCATTCCTGTCTCTCTGAGAATAATCCAACCTCCATTTTTGCCACCTGGAGAGGTTTATTTGAGTTGACTAGCCTGAAGAAATGCAACAGATTTGCTGCCCTTCTCTAGGTAAACCTATTAACTATTTATGGTTTACATTTTGTATGTATAGCTTATATTAATACTTAGTATGAAGCCTTGTCCTTCATTTAAAGAAAGTCTATATTCTGCTAAATTACCCCATTGATTTCATGTTAAACACTAACCAGAAACAAAGAGGCAAATCTTCCCAGGCAGGGGTGGGGAATAGATAAAGAAAGTCATTGCCTAGGATCATAAAAGATGCAGCTCCAAGAATTTCTTGTACTCTGTAAAGCAATATCATCCTGGATTTTAAAATGCACGCATTAAAATTTATCCAATTCCATCGTAGCTCAAACATATACCCATGCAAATAAATACATTTATACAGAAGTTGGATTGGAATGCCTAATTTGCATTTGGGGTATTAATACCACTCTACAAAGCCTTAGTAACACCACACCTAGAATACTGCATCCAGTTTTGATCACCACACCATAAAAAAGATGTTGTAGCTCTAGAAAAAGCTCAGAAAAGAGCAACAAGGATGATTGAGGGACTGGAGGCTAAAATATATGATGAACGGTTGCAGGAACTGGGCATGGCTAGTCTAGTGAAGAGAAGGGACAGGGGAGACATGATAACAGTCTTCCAATATTTGAGGGGCTGCCACAGAGAGGAGGGGGACAACCTATTTTCTAAAGCATATAAAGGCCAGACAAGGAATAATAGATGGAAACTGATCAAGGAGAGATTCAACATAGAAATAAGGATAAATTTTCTGACAGGGAGAACAATCAACCTATGGAACAGAAGTTGCCTTCAGAAGTTGTGGGAACTTCATCACTGGAAGCTTTCAAGAAGAGACTGGACAGCCATGTCACAAATGTTGTAGGGGCTCCTGTTTGGGTGGGGGGTTGGACTGGATGACCTACAAGGTCCCTTCCAACTCTGTTATTCTACTCTATTCTGTTCCATTCTGTATTCTATTCTATATAAAATGTAAGGCTTACAAATTTAGAATCAGGGAAGGTCTTACAAGAGTAAATCTCTCATTTAAAATTCATCTGTTTATTAGTTCTTTGGAATTTCAGATGTGGCATTCATAACTCCAATGTTATATTTATTTTAGATATCTATTCTTCCTTACTGTAGTTCTTCAGCTTCCCCCTCTCCCAACTTATTGCTATCAAACCAAAGCCACTTCTAGAAATGTCAGAAGAATTAGACCTCTGTAATAATGTCATAAAAATTTGTTGAAAAGAGAAAATGTGGCGTCCTCATCTAATGCTACAATCACTTCAGTCCGCAATCAGTTAATGAGGATAATGAGTTGACAATCTTGGACCCTCTCATGGAACATGGTGGTAAGATTATTATTTTTTTCCCCTATGTTCCTGAATAGGAACTGAGTGAAGTAGTTCATAACATTCTTTTTTAGCTTTTGGCATCTTTTCAGGGGTGCGCTGCTACGGATTCACCTGGATTTGGGCAGACCCATTGCTAATGTTGTGGATAACCTGCATATGTAGAAATTCTTGCCTACTCATTGGAGTTTGTTCTGCTAGGAGTTTAATAAGCTGAGGAGCAAAATAATGATATTAGCCTTTGGGAATAGCAACATATCATCAACTTCTTGTTCAGCTCTAGAACAGGGGTCACCAACCTTTTGGACCTCAGGGACCACCAAACTCAAGAACCCAGGGACCACTAACTGGTTCTGTGAGCATGGCCTAATTTGTGGGTGTGACTTGGTGGTCATATGACTGGCTGGGCATGGATTGTATGTAAATATTATAAATATTTATATAAATATTGAATTTTTATTAAAAAAAGAGCAACTTTTACCCAAAATCAGGCAAAGCAGTCAGGCAGATTGAGTTGCTCACAGAATCACAGATTCATTCAGAAATCTATCTATTGGCCATTGGCTAGCTCAGTCTGTCACATAAAATTTGCTAGCAAGCAAACTCACAAAATTAACTCACAACACACCATGCATGTAAATATTGATTTTTTTATATTTAAATCAAGAGCAACTTTTATCCAAAATCAGGCAAAGCAAGCAGATTGAGTTGCTCACAGAATCATTGAGTGATCTATCTATCTGCCATCAGCTAGCTCAGTCGCCCAAATTTGCTTGCCATGAGTCTGCATTGAATTTGCTTGCAAGCAAACCTTCAGTCCTAAGGGAGGTTCAGCTATGCTTACCTAGAAAGCAAGAACTCCAACCATTTCCTGCTTCCTAGCTAATCTAGATCTCCCAGCACAGCCAAACAGATGATGGTTGGAAAAAGGAAAAATAGCAACTTAGCAGACAAGTTTGCTGGGTAAGGAGTGAGTGGGTAGGGAGGGTTCCCACAGGCCATGTGGACTGAGCAGCCTTGTGTTTCTGCGCAGCCTGCATTAATTGCTTTGGGGGGATGCTCTGGGAGTGAGATTTCTCTGCAGCCCACCAAAATTTTCTCATGGCCCACCAGTGGGCCATGGCCCACCGGTAGGCGACTGCTGCTCTAGAATATTTAGTTGGTGTATCACTTAGAACCCAATCCATGTCATTTTCTTGCTATCTCTCACTTCTGTATTTAAACCTTTGTTTAATAAATAAACAAGGCTCCATCACTTTTCTCACTTCCTAATATTTTTCTAATTTTGTTTCCTTACCAGGGCATTTACCCTTCCTTTTATTCCATATCTGTTTGGTTCTCCCCTTCCCTTCTGATCCCTTTCCTTCCTCCCACCTTCCCTCCCTTCCTTCCTTCCTTCCTTCCTTCCTTCCTTCCTTCCTTCCTTCCTTCCTTCCTTCCTTCCTTCCTTCCTTCCTTCCCTTCTACTGAGAGCTTATGCACTGAAGACAAATTCCTTGTGTGTCCAATCAAACTTGGCCAATAAAAATTCTGTTCTGTTCTATTCTATTCTATCCTGTTTTCTTTCAAAATATTTCTTCTCATCTTCCTATATGTGAAAACTGGTTTGTATACAAGAAAGAGATTACTATAGCCAGAAATCAATTAATTCTATTAATTTTATAAATGGGTCATTTTATTTTGCCAATGTCTATGGAGATTCTCAGTCCTCCAGGTCATGGTTGTCCAAAAGGTGCTTTTTCAAGAGGCAACTGGACTTTCTGGTTTTTCTTTGAAGATGTTTTGTTTCTCATCGAAGAAGCTGAAGAAGCTTCTTGGATGAGAAGCAAAATGTTTTCAAAGAAAAACCAGAAGTTGCCTCTTGAAAAAGCACATTTGGGACAGCTTATTTTGTAGTTTCATTAAACTGAGAGGAGTTTATAAAGTACTTGTCCTGGGTCTGAGGTTTTTTTTCCCTGTAGAGTGGCTTATACTATGTGTGCATAATTGTTATCAATAACAATAATTGTTCTTTACTAGAGATTGGCAAATAGGAAGAGGAAGGTGTGTTGTTTTAGGGTTTCCTGTTTGAGCAGGAGGTTGGAGTAGAAGACCTCCAAGATTCCTTCCAACTCTGTTATTCTATTAGTCTCTAAAAGTGGTACACTAATTATTTTTTAAAAAAATCAGGTTGAAACAGGATCAACAAAAGACAGGACAATGCTTAATATTGCCCAGGCATCTGCAAGCTGTTGTCATATAGAGAAGTTACTAAAGCAAAATCCATGCCAACAAGGAATAGCTAAAAATATTTGTCTGCAAATTCCAGCCCAATGGATGCCTGACTTCAGCTTAGAATAATCTGTGCCAATGACTTCAGGTGCCTAGGGAGATGGTGTCAGCTGGCTTTTTAAATATCTCAATGGTCTGCACCAATAACATTCACTTTCCAGAGACTTCAGTCTGTGGTTTCTGTTATTCTAGTTACATATTGTTATGTAGTCACCATTGATCTAGATGGAACTTTATATGGACTCACCTTTATTATCCAAGTTGCAGAAGTAAGAACTTAATGTGTAAACTGGTAAAGGGAAATAAAGGATGTGGAAAGATATAAGCTGGGGGGTGGGGGGAGTACAATCAAGTAGATTGCTCTAAAATGCAAAGCTATGGAAGCTATGGGATTGAACATCAATGCTCAACTTCTGTTTCTGGTTTTGGATGATGGTTTCTGGACACCAGGAGACTCTAAAAACACAAACAGGGATCAGATCATCTCTCTTGAGATGTTCAAGGAGGGAGAACAATAGTTTCATTGCACCATGGAAGGCAAGATATAAAATATGTGGTTTTCTCCAGATTAAGCTGAGTTTAGCTGCAGTGAATTCGGTAATGCATCCCTTAGTTAGTAGGAGATGTTTCTGTGGGTTTCAATGCAAACTGTTGGGAGCAGAAGCTGAGGTGAGTGATGGGAGCTCACCCTGCCATGCACTCAAACCACTGGAACAAAGACCATCTCCAGCATCATTAAGCCACTGAGCCACCATGCCTCTAGTTCTTTGATGATCAGAAGGACATTTTCAGGTTGACATCTAAGTAGATAAAGGACAAAAACAGTGGCATGCTGAAGTGACACCAATGCCATTCCCATTTTACACATAGGATAACTTTGCAGGCATGCATGGAAGGGGTGGCACTTTCCCAATTATTTGATAAGAATAACAAATCCTCATCTTATCCGATACTACTAATACAGATTATCCGATACTACTAATACAGATATAAAACCTGGTGCTGGTAATGATAAAATCTGAATATCTGTGTGTTGTTTGTATTTTTTTAATGTCTCGATGTAGTAATTGGATTTTTTAAAATTGATACATATTCTCTTTGAGCCTTTTTAGCGAGAGACACAGTTGAATAAGCAAATAAAAGGGTGAGGAAGCTGCACTTGAACTTCCAGAGAGACTGATTTTCTAAGAGATTTCAAGGAGAAAGGCAACCAGTTGAGTGATGTGGTTGAGGTGATGCAGAAGATCTGGGACAGCTCAACCTTAAACATGAAATATAAATGTATAGTTTGTCTTGCTTCCGTAATTGGGGTCCTTGGGTCTTCTGACCCTTTTAACATTTTTACGTGGGTTGCACTGGCAAGGAATTTAAACACCCAATGAATAACCATTTCCACTCATATTATTCACTTTGTGTTAGCAATTGTTTTCTGGTTTGATTTTACATAGTCTTCAGGAAAATAGTCCAATTTCCTAGCAGACGTTTTAGTAACCCATAGCCTGTTTCCTTGAAAGCCAAGTCACGAATGTACTCTGGATCAGTGGTGAGATTCAAAAAATGTTACTACCAATTCTGTAGGCATGATGTGGATTGGTGGGCATGGCAGGGGAAGGATACTGTAAAATCCCATTCCCTCCTCATCCCACTAACCTGCTTTCTAGATCCATTCTCCTGTGCAGGGCAACGAAAGAAAACCCAGCCAATCAGCTTGGACTCAGTGGGAGGCAGAGAAGAAATGGAGGGTGAGGCCAGTCAGAAGTGATATTTGCCGGTTCTCTGAACTACTCAAAATTTCCGCTATTGGATCTCCAGAATGGCTCAGAACCTGCTGAATACTACCTCTGCTCTGGATTGGATTTCAAGGCTGAAAAAGACTAAGCAAATTTTTTTTAAAAAAATTGAGAAAGTACTAAATGTTGGTGAAGATCTTGCCATTATGGTTCAATAGTTGCTTCTAAGGCAAATATTTCCAAGATCTCACCATTTTTGCTCTAAGCTCTGACCCTCAAAGAATAGAAATCAGATGGCTAATACTGTTCTCTGCTTAATGAAAATGCTGCTCAGCTACTTTTACTGGCTCAGCAGATTCTCAATGCAGCAGAGTAAAAAAATAGACAAATGTGTTAAGCTCTCATATATGTTTCATCATGGATGCAGCGCCAAATTAGCAGATTTTTATTGCATTATTCAGATAAAGCTGACAGACAAATATAGGCAATGTGTTAGGACTTTTACCTGCATGCTCAGCAATCTATATTCATGTGCATTCAAATCATTTTATTGGCAGGGTGCAAAAGTCAGGAGTGCCTTTTCTATTCTCCTTTCAAAGATGATGGAGACGTATTGGAGAGGGAGCAGTACAAAATGTGAAAGGAGCATTGACCCTGTTTCCCCAAAATATGACCTACCCCGAAAGTAAGTCCTAGCTTGATTTTTACATGTGCACCCAATATAAGCCCTATTCCCTAAAATAAGCCCTAATTAAGATCCCACCCACTCCAGAATGGATGGGTAAAAATTAAGCTGGGGTGGAGATGGGGGAGTGGAGCTGCCCTACTACTTACCTTTGGACAGTTGCAGCCAGGCCTCACTTACCCTGATACCTGCCTTGCTGGCCCATTTCTTCTGCAACCAGCAAGGCTGGCAAGGCTTTCCTGAAGGCCTGTGCATCTGAGTACAGAGTTCCGGATTGATCTTGTTGGCTGCAGAAGTTCCTGAAGGCCTCTGACATTGAAAAGGAGGCTGGGGACAACATATTGAGGTGAGTCAGTGGATGACATTCCCCCCCCCCCAAAAAAGACCTGGTGACTTTTTTGGTGGCAAAAAATATAAGACAGGGTCTTATTTTAGGGAAAACACAGTAATAATCAGGTCAATTTGGAAAGCCCAATCTGAATATATGCCACTGTTATATTAGAACAATCAACAGTTTAAGGAAGTTCTTATAAAACACATAGCCATTCCTCAATAATCAATATAACAGCCTTTGCACTGACTTAAGCAATAACTCCAGTTTTGTCTACTGTCAGACTGGAAAGTGGGAGACCTGAGTTTTAATCTCACCTTAGCCATGAAAGCCAGTTGGCTGACCTTCGTCCGTTCACTGTATCATCCTACTTGTCTCACAGGGTTGTTGTTGTGAGGAAAATAGGAAGAAGATGGTGTGTTGGATGTGTTTGCCACCTTGGGCTATTTGTAAAAATAACAGAGGTGGGATTCAAACAAAGAAATAAATGAACAAATACATTCCCAATTCCCAACTGCCAACAATAGATGGAAACTAATCAAGGAGAAAAGCAACCTGGAATTAAAGAGAAACTTTCTAACAGTGAGGACAATTAACCAATGGAACAAAAGTTGCCTTCAGAAGTTGTGGTTGCTTTATCACTTGAGGTTTTTAGGCAAGTGGGTTGGACTAGAAGACCTCCAAGACCTTCACACTCTATTCTGACTGTTACTTGATTAGAGTAGCAGTAGGACTTTCTTGGGGATTACAGTGTGCTATAAACATTAAGAAGTATTATTGATCTCTTTTCTAAGTTCTAATGATGATGCTTTCAGCAGAACAAACAGTTCACTTCAGACAAATTCATTAGAACACGAGTTAACTGGAGAAACCATAGTAAACAGTAACCAAGGCAGGTTTTATTCTATATGTAATCTGGTTTTCATCCCCATATTCCTTCCTTCCTTCCTTCCTTCCTTCCTTCCTTCCTTCCTTCCTTCCTTCCTCCCTCCCTCCCTCCCTCCCTCCCTCCCTTCTTTTCTTCCTTCTCTTTGCTACTTTACATCAGCAGTGATTTTTTTTTAAAACTGAAGTTAGTGATATGTTTGTGTACCTAATTGTAGCTTTGGCCATTCTGAGAAAGATTTTTGTTCTCTCTTGTAGGCAGCAAGTAAATGGCATTGGGAATAAATATTTTTTATATCAAAACTGTCAAACCTATTTTTTTCTGCCAGTTCTTGGCTGCCATTCTGTTTAGACCAGATGGCCTTTTTGTGTGCCTGTATATTCTTAATTCTCCCTCCTCCTCCTCCAGAATTGTTCTGCTATTGCAGAAGATGAAATTTACATACCGTTTCAGAAAGTATAGGTGCAAGTGTCCAGTTCTTCCTTTTGTTAGATAAAATCAAAACTGGCTCACTCTTTGATCAGTTCTGAATATTAATTGACAATGGCATTGATGATAGATGGACCTCACTCAAAAACTAAGCAAAGTTTGTGTTGGTTAGTAATCAGCTGGGAGAACTCCAGAGAATTTGAGGACTGTAGGCTAGATGAAAATTCAAAAAAGGAGGAGGAGGAGGAAGAAAAGAGGAGGANAGGAAGGAAGGAAGGAAGGAAGGAAGGAAGGAAGGAAGGAAGGAAGGAAGGAAGGAAGGAAGGAAGGAAGGAAGAAAGAAATAAATCTACCTCAGTAATATTGCCAAGAAAATTATATGCCATTATCAGTTGAAGGAGACTTGATTATTCATATGATCTGTGCTACATCAGATTGTATAGTGATTTATATAATGCTGGAAACTATAAGTCATTATTTATAATCATAAACCTTACAAATTTGTTGTAAAGTTTAACACAATGTTAGTGTTTATATTGTACACTTGCCTTGGTTTCATAGGGCAGAATCAAATGAGCCATATTGTGCTGTGCGGTTTAACTCTTACGAATAGAGGTGAATAGACATGTCCCAGGATAATGTTGCAGGATCCAATCATTGATCCAGTCACCAGGATCAGAAGTTTTGACTTCCGAGCTTTCAGAATCATGCCCATCCTTGGGGAATTTCTCTCAAGCAGAGTGTGTGTGTGTGTGTGTGTTGGTCTCTGTGTGGTATTTATAGTGCCTGTGGTCAGTGGCTTTTTAGATGTTGAATATTGATTGGGGTGTGTGGTTGGATGGCTTTTAAGTCATTCACTGTTGTTTGCTTGTGTTGTTTCCTGTTCTGACCCAGCCTTAGCAGAAGCAAGAAACAGACTCCTTGCCACAAAAAAACCCTCTTTATTTATCTCTTGTGAATGAATGGCATTCACCCACTAAAAAGTCCAGGAAATAGTCCTTCAAAGAGTTAACAGCAGTAACAGACCTTATCACTTCCTTGCAATAATCACCAGGCTGTGAGCTCCCAGAAAAAAGGCTGCAAATTAAATTCTGGCAAGCAGACTCTGTGGCATGAAACACAATGAGCAAAATCTTCAGAAAGATGAACTGTTGACTCCAATGACAACCCCTCCCCTTTCCTTCTATTTATTGCCCAGACAGGGAGGGGCCATTCAGGATCCACATGTGCTTTGCTTCGTGAGTTGACTCCTTGTCCTCCATTGTTCCCCTCTCCTAACAGCTCTGTGCATACTTGAGTTTGGAACAGGTCCCAGCTGTTCTTCTTCCTCACTCATATCAGCCTCCAAAGGCAGCTGCCTCTCTGGAGGCTGGACAATATCGGAAGCCCCGGCTCTTTCTCTGCATCCATCACAGAGCATTCATCAGAACAATTTGAAACTTCTACATAAGGATGGGAGGGAAGGAAGGAGGGAGGGAAGGAAAGAAAAGGGAGGGGAGGAAGGAAGGAAGGAAGGAAGGAAGGAAGGAAGGAAGGAAGGAAGGAAGGAAGGAAGGAAGGAAGGAAGG
>BHEV01051324.1:0-26659 GCA_004319985.1 Emydocephalus ijimae | reverse complement strand
AGAGTTGATGTTTTAATGTTTTGTTTGTCTTGTTTGTTTGTAGAAAATTAATAAAATTCTTTTCAAAAAAAAAAAAATGGTTGCCCTGTGATACACTGTTTCAGCCCGTTAAAAGTCAGGACAAGAAAAGTTCTAGTTATTATGTAGGTAAGATTGATGTTACTGAATCTTTTTTTCCCCATTCACAGAAATAGCCAATAGATGGCAGGCAATCTACTAGATTTGCAGTAATCAGGCTGCAAATGAGGACATCTGTATCAGAGCGGTCAACTCAAATACTTGGTATGAACTTCTTAATCATCAGGAATATTATGAGGTCCTCTTGTGCAATCAGTTAATGATGTAAGGCCTACCACCTGATTGAGAGGCAAATTTCCCAGCCAGTAGCTAAGAAGATGGCTCCATTTCCACATGACTTCAACTTTAATCAACATTTTGAAAGAAGCAAAGTTCTTGCTTTGCTTTTTCAGGGGGCTGGACAAGAAGACCTCCAGCTCTGTTCTGATTCTGATTCCATAAAATAAGGGATATGAAATGCCTTATGAAAGGCCAATTTCCCATAATTCGAAGGCTGTAGGTGGCTAAAGCCTTATCTGGCATCCTTACAATTTTGCCCTGGATCCCACAGTTTGCTCAAATTCATCTTCATTGCATGGATGACTCTGTCAAACCACCTCATCCTCCGCCATCAAAAGTAGCCCAAATCAGCCCCCCTTAAAATGCAACCCACAACCCCCCCCCCCAAATTTCTCATCAGTGATCTCCAAAACTAGCGTAACTGGATGAGAAAACAAAGAGGAATGCCTTTTTTAAAAAAAGAAAACCAGTATTCAATGTTGGAATAGGATAAACATAATCTTCTGCAGTCTGTTGGCCTTTGCACTGTTTTCAGGACTTCTTTTAAAAAAAAAACTAATTTACAAAAAGGTGTGGCTTTGGAGGCATTTGTGGGATTGAGGGATGGTAGGGGGTAGCCACAAACAGAGACCAAGAGGTGCCAGTGGTTCTTCTTAATCTAAGGGTAAATTGTTCTCTTGATTAAAAGCAGCTGTGTGTGGTTTTTCCTTTCTCAGTTTAACTGCTGCTTGAGGGAACATAACAACTTTGAGGGCTCTGAGGTAGGATTGGCTTCAGGCTTCATAAATAATACTTTCATTACCACAGACTTATTTCTACTAAAACTCAAAGATCCAACTTTTCTCCAAACTGGCACGTTGTTCCTACAGTCTACGTGACATAAAACACCAAACTGAAATTGTGTCACTACTCCATAAGTAGCTGAGACTTTTCTCAACTCACCTGGAGGAGGTGTTAGTACTATTACTGCTACATTATGCTTCTATATTTTGTTTAAATATAAAAATGTGTGGCCCTTATACATTTTAAAGGACAGGTATTGTAGGCTGAGTTGGAAGGTGGGATTCAATATGTTATCAGTTTGGAGTCATTGCATTGCCACAAGAGACCCAAGTCCAGCCCTTAGTGAATTCAATTGACCCTTATCTAGCACCAGTTTAGCTTTGACCATTGATTGACCAAATTCTTGCATATAGGTAGCAATAAGGAAGTCTTTGAAATCAACGTATATTCCTGGTTATTTGCACCTGAAGGGTATTTGACATATAGGGTTCACATGTTTGAGGAGGGATAATGCATTACTTTAAACAAAGTAAAATATTTGGGCTTTTGTGAAGATTTTCCAGGTAACTAACATTTCTTTACAAATAAAAGCCACTGTGGAAGATTGTAGCAAAATTAACAAAAGGAACTACAGGCTAAGCTCCAGTTCTTGGAGTTGGATTACCTGAATTATCTGGAACTGGCTGATTATGTAATTTGCTTCTAACATGACTAGCTCTCCTGACTGACATAAATCAATATTTAATTGGCCTTTTCACTAGTTGCTTTCAGTATACAGATTGAATCTCGTTCTTGTGTCAAATACCTGTATTGATTACATTGAGATCAATGGGAAGACAACTGTGAGAAAACAAGTTCTCAGACAGGTGGGAGTGTGTTGGCAAAATATGTGCTAATTGGAGCAACGTTGAAGTACATACTTATAGAAGTTTCTATGGCAGTGTTACTGATATTCTACAGTATTAATGTCTATCTAGTCTTTCTATTAGGACAAAACTTTCTTGAAGACAATAACAGTAGAAGGATGAGAAAATAACCTGAGGTAAATTTTAAGTATCTGTTATGTTATGTGAGCATATTAGAGTATGTCTGTATCATTTTCTCTTCCTTTCCTAAAATATATAATATTATTCTGCCTGTAGTAGTCCCACCCATTATTTTCTGTCAGGAATTCCTCCAGTACACACTGTTAAATAAATAAATACTGCAGTGAGCCTTGGCTGTTGATTTCAGGGGCCCTGCATTCGATTTCACAATTTCATGTAATGAACTTGCAAATCCAGCAATGGTGCTTGAAAATTTTATGCACAGGTAGTCCACAACTTACGACCACAACTGAGTCCAAAATTTCTGTTCCTATGTGAGACAGTTGTTAAGTGAGTTTAGTGCCATTTTACCACCTTTCTTGAGTCAGGCATTAAGTGAATCATTGCAGTTGTTAAGTTAGTGACATGGTTGTTAAGTGAATCTGGCTTCCCCTTTGACTGTGCTTGTCAGAAGGTGGCAAAAGGGGATCACATGACCCTGGGACACTGCAGCTGTCATAAGTATGAACCAGTTGCTCAGCATCTGAATTGCAATCATGTGACTATGGGGATATTGCAACAGTTGTAAGTGTGAAAAACAATCATAAGTCACTTTTTCAGCGCTGTTGTAACTTTGAAAAGTCATTAAAACCAAAAGTTGTAAGTGAAGGACTGTATAAGCATAATGTTGTGAATGCACAGAATGTAATAAAGTTATTTGGAGCTTGGAGTCAAGTGCAGGGTTCTGGCCCTGCACTTCTGATTGGCTGTCCAATGGCAGGATCGGATTGGCCCGTTCAGGGGAATCTGATTGGCCATTAACAGAGCTTTCGTATTGGTTCAATGGAGCAAGTGCTCCTGAGTTCTTATAGGTTAAATAGTTATTGGGTTATCTATATAAGACCAAAATGACTGAGGAAATGGAATATGGAGGGCAAATTAAACTGTATTGAACTCCCAGGAAGAGGAATCTCTGTTCTAGAGGATCAATCTGCTTGTGTGCATTAGTGACAGGATGGCCTCCTGCTTGGGCAGGGGTTGGACTAGAAGACCTCCTAAGTCCCCTCCAACTCTGTTTTGTTCTGTAATAATGACTCTCCCTCATATGAAATCTTTTGCTTCCTAAAAAAGTACTATAAGAAACTTCAAGGAAAACAAAGCATGATTATGCTGTTGAGAATTATTGAAGCAAATTGGACTTTTAAAAAAATAAATAAAATAAAAACAGTTGCTAATTCTGGCAACTTGTCTTTTGATTTTTACGCAAGATAAATGATGGCAACAATTAGTCTAATTTGCCTTAAATCTTTAAGTGGATATTTCTGTAGTTTATACACTGTATCTGAAGCTAGTGAATTTCCTACCTATCTATTTGATTAACTTCTCCCTAAACAGGACCCTGTTTCATCCCTAAAAGTTCAAAATCTAGTTTCTCAATTGGAAGATTATTTTGGGAGTCTATTTTCAATATTCTACCTGCTGGACTATTCAACAAGATCACTTTTAGTAAAAATCCAAATGGCTTCCCTTTCAATTACTAAATTTGCAGATGAGTTTGGTAATAATTATGCTTCAGCAGCAATTAAACTAATATAAAGCCAAGATTCTAGGACTGCTGCTGTATGGTGCTGAGCTATGTGTTTTTAAATAATTTCCTTGTTTAGAAAGAATCCAAAAAGAATTCTTGAAATCTCATGACGAGTTCCTTATTCATTTTCCCATTTTTGTTTATTAAAATTTTAAATACAGACTAAAAACTAACAAGCATACTTAGAAAATGAAAAACTAAGAATACTTGGAACAAAAAAGAGGAAAAAGAAAGAAAATGAACAAAGACAAAACTGAAGAAGTCAAAGAAAAGGAAGAAAAAAGGAAATACAGAACAATGACTTTTGGTTTTCTTTTACTGCAGTTATGAATACAAATACAAAATGACATCCTACTTTAGAATTATGGCATTCTTCACATTTTCTCTATGATTTGTTCTTTGTATTCTAATCATCAAACCCTATATATCATGAGTTCATTTTTCTTCCCCCCCCCCAAAGTCAATAAGGTTCATTCATCTTTAGCAATTAGCTGAGTCAATCTTGAATTGGTCAAGATCAAAATCCTGAGGGTGAGCAGGAGTTTGACTGCAATAGCAACAGCAATAGAAAAAACAACTACTACCAACACGCCTTCCATTGAGGACTTGTATACTGCACAAGTCAAAAATAGGGCTGTGAAAATATTGACACACCCCTCACATACCGGACATAAACTGCTTCAACTCCTACCCTCAAAACAATGCTATAGAGCACTGCACACCAGAGCAACTAGACATAAGGACCATTTTTTCCCAAACACCATCACTCTGCTAAACAAATAATTCTCTCAACACTGTCAAACTATTTACTAAGTCTGCATTACTATTACTATTAATCCTCTCACCCTTCTTTTCATCCATCTCCTCCCACTTATGACTATATAACTGTAACCTTGTTGCTTGTATCCTAACAATTTTTATTGACTGTTTCCTAGTATGATTTGATTGCTTATTGTACCCTATGACTATCATTAAGTGCTGTACCTTATGATTCCTGATGAATGTATCTTTTCTTTTATGTACACTGATAGCATATGCACCAAGACAAATTCCTTGTGTGTCCAATCACACTTGGCCAATAAAGAATTCTATTCTATTCTATAGCACTTAGACTTATATACCACTTCACAGTGCTTTACAGCCCTCTCTAAGCGGTTTACAGAGTCAGCATATTGCCCTCAACAATCTGGGCCCTCATTTTACCAACCTCAGAAGGATGGAAGGCTGAGTCAACCTTGAGCTGGTGAGAACTGAACTGCACTCAGCAGAAGTAATCTGCAGTATTGCATTCTAATCTTTGCCACAATTTAAATAATTTAAATAATTAAATTTAGACAATGTGCTAACTCTAATTAAAGCTGACAATTTGACCAAGTCAACAAGTTCCAATGCCTTCACTTTCTGTTCCTCCATTGTGAATAAAGTTGAATCTTGAAATCCACAACTATAAGGGTCTCTTTGCAGTCATCACATGTAAAAATAAAGATCCATATATTTTTTCTCCAGCTGCTTAATCACTCAATCGATGCCAGCACCTTAACCACCATATCAAACTAGCTCTTTTGGGACAAATTATGGGTTTATGGCTTTTGAAAGGAGTGACAGTCTATGATTGATCTTACCTGGAATTACCAAGTGCAGATATTTTGGGAAAGGATGGAATAAGGTATCAGAAATTACGTGATGTGAATTGTATTCATTCTATGACGTTGATTTTCATAGAAGGAGCAATGTTGAGTGAATTATTTTTGGCTGTACTTGTGTGATCCCTTTATTTCAGCCAAGATAAAAGCCTTCCTGGAATCCAATTGTTAGCATTCAAATGCTTATTTATTCTTTGTAGTGTTTGTGTCTTGTTTCAGTATTGCATAAGCCACTTCCCTTCCTTCTATCCCGAGTCTAGCTGCAAGTCTAGCTGCGTCTGATTTAAGTCTGTTGTTAAATATTTGAGGTTTGGGTGCCTCTGAGTGATAATCTATCTGTGCACCCTGTGTTTGCTTGTTTCCTTTCTGACTGTTGCAGAGAGAGAATATAGCAGATTAAACCTTTTTTTAAAAAAACAATGAATCAATTAAAAATCAAACCCATCTATTGGATAATAAGCTAAATAGAAGCATGGCAAGGATGATGGGAAAAGAGACAGAGGCTGTAGAGTTCCACTGTTCAACACACCCATTTTCCCCGTATTTTTCCCAGTCTACAGAAGAAGAAAAAATAAAGAAAAACTTACAATTACACAAATATCTGATATTATGCAAAAGTACATACAGGTAATCCTCGACCTGTGACTATAATGGAGCCCTTGACTTTTGTTGTTTGCAAAACAATTCCTCAGTAAATTTTGCCACGTTTTATGACTTATCTTGCGACACTTGTTAAGCATCATCACTACAGTTGTTAAGTTAGTGAAACAGTTGTTAAGGTAACCTGGCTTTCCCATCGACGTTGCTTGTGTAGGTAACAAAAAGTGATCATATGACTTGGGATACTGGCATGAAGATGAGCCAGTTGCCAAAAGTTTGAGTTTTGATCACATGACCAGTCATAAGTGTGAAAAATGGTCATATAAATCACTTTTTCCAGTGTCTTTGTAACTTCAAATGATCAGTAAATGAATGATTTTAAGTTGAGAATCACCTGTAACAGTTCCTACAATAACTGCAAATCAAATAACAGTCACTCGCTTTCTGAATTAAGCTTTCTGCATGAGGGTTACTGATTAGAGATGTTCTCCTTGTGATCTATATCAGATTAATTGCCTAAAAATACAGCTTTGTTCTCTGCCATAATCTTCACTCTCCGCTGATCACCTGACATTGAAATGTTGTGCCAGGGGCAACTATATGGAATATTTGTAATGCTAAGCTAAAAGGGCTGAATTATGTCAATTTAAAATAAAAGGAAAAGATTCAGCAAACAATAACAACATATTTTAATGCATTTAGTAAACTAGATCAGAACAGATACGCAGAAAAAGAGATATAGCTTCAAGTAACAATAATATAGTAGCAATAGTACTTATATGCCACTTTCTCCATCTGCATATTGCCCTCAATAATCTGGCTCCTCATTTTACCATCTCAGAAGGATGGAAACCTGAGTCAACCTTGAGGCGGTGAGAATCGAACTGCTCAACTGCTGGCAGCCAGCAGCCAGCAGAATTAGCCTGCAATGCTGCATTCTAACCACTGTGTTACCACAGTTCTTATAGTAAGTTATAGTAAATAACTATAATTGCAACGAGGGAGACAGTTTGGTCTAGTGGTTAAGGCATCATACTACAAAACAAAATTATGTGAGTTCTACGCTCATCTGAGGTACAAAACCAGTGACTAAAGTCAGTCACTTTCTCTCTGCCATAGCAAGGAGCCAATGGCAAATCGTTTCTGAAAAACCTTGCCAAGAAAACTGCAGGGAATTATCCAAACAGACTCCAAGAATTGGACACAATTGAATAGAAGAAAAGAAACAACCCTTGTAATAATCTAGAACAAATACTCTTGAATAAAAAATTATTTTTATCATCACATTTCCCCTCATTCTAATGATAATTTTCAATTAATGTTTAGCCTAAAACAGAGAGGAAATGAATAAAAAATATGCTGTATAGAGGAAAGTGTTCCACATGATTGACAGCATATGCATGAAGAAGTGTGTTCAGTTTTGCCCAAGACAAGGCAAATGATTAATTACAGCGACCAGTAAGATGGGTAGCTGGTTGAATAGATTTTTTCCCCCCACATAACATACCAAACTAGCTGAATGAGCAACTGTAAACAAATATGTACTTCATCCTCTTTGTTTTGTTAGTGAGACTGTGGAATCATGTCTGCCCAAGAAAAACAGGTGATATCCCAAGACAGTGAACTCAGAGAGCTAGTAGAGGCTTCTGGGATGTGGACTTCTACAGAGACAATAACCCTAGTGCTGTTCAAAAGAAGCTGTAGAAGATAACCAGGCTGAGCCTGAGGGAGGGGGTCAAATGTGTCTTGGTTTTGAGTCTCTTCGAACCTACAAGAGATCTAAGACTCTTATCCGCTGCCAATTTGCTTGGACCTTTGGGAGTTCAGATTCTTGTAGAGAGCATTAGCTTTCAATAAACCTATATTCATTTGAACTGCCTGGATCCCTGATTTCCTGTGCTTGATAGATGCCTATCTTCATCCAGAGCTTCAGGGCAATCAGCCATATTACAACTTCTGAAAAAAAGACCCACTATACTATTATTCATTGAAGATGGTGAAATGCTAACAAGTAAGGCTGTCATGCCCTTGTTAGAGTCACACTCTGAAGGAGAAGAGGAACAGCCGACAGGGAGTGGAGGTGTGGCTCCACTTGTGGAGGAGGCTGAGGAAGGGCAGATTCCAACTGAGCAGTCAGGCCCATCCCCTCTTCATCCTAGGACAGACAGGGAGGAATGGAGAAAGAAACAACTTGGCTTATGAGAGAGGAAGCAGCCATGATCCCCTTCATTGGTTGCAGCTGGGGAGAATAGTATATAAAAGAGGTGGTTAAAACACAGTGTTGCCAGAAGCAAAGCGTGTTTTATTTTGGGCTGACATTATCTTGGTTGGTGTCCTTCCAACAGACTATGCCTTGTTATCTCCTTGAAGTTGGTAATTACTTATCCTAGTCCATTGTGGAATTTCCTTCATTGTAGTTTGTTTGGGTTTTTTATTTCACCTCTATCTGCTCATTAAGTTTGGACTCTATTGCTTTCTTTTGAAGACTATTTTTGAATAAGTTTTATCTCCAACTGAGAATTATTGAACAGTGGGGCCAAGTTGGAGGCATTAAAGGACATTTATTTACATTTTGGATTTTGTTACATTTGTGTTACACTTCAGATCATCACAAAGACCATGGCAGAACTATTTCATCCCTACTCTGTCTCACCTTCTTGAGTAGAAGGTGACATGAATCTGTGAAAAACAGAATGAAGAGGCAAGGCTAAAACTGAAGATCAACATAGAAGGAGAGAGCTATTGTAGGCAGCTCTGAAACTGGCAATCATTCCAGCTACAAGTGGATTGGGTCTTTGTTTCTGTGAATGAACGAATATAACATTTTCAGATGACAAACATAAGGGACCGAGTGATTAAAGTATAAAAAACTGGAAGGCCCTGCTTAAAACATTGTGCAGATAGTCCTCGACTTACGACCGCAGCTGAGCCCAAAATTTATGTTGCTAACCGAGGTAGTTAAGTTAGTTTTGCCCCATTTTATGACCTTTCTTGCCATTGTTGCTAAGTGAATCACCCCAGTTGTTAAATTAGAAAAAGGGTTATTAAGTGAATCTGGTTTCTCCATTGACTTTGCTAGTCAGAAGGTCGCAAAAGGGACACTCCAACCATCATAAAAATGAACCAGTTGCCAAGCATCTGAATTCTGATCATGGGGATGCTGCAATGGCCATAAGTGTGAGTAATGGTCATAAGTCCCCTTTTCAGTGCCATTGTAAGTTTGAAGGATCATTAAACGAAATGTACTTGGGTCATTTTTGCTAAGCTGCTTACTGTAGCTCATCCTACCCCATCTGCCTTATTGGTGTCCTATTTCATTTAACACCTTAGAGCTGCATATTTATTTAAGCTTCTCTTGATAGTGTTACCAAGACTCCAAATTAACTTAGAAAGTTCAACATGAGTCTCCTAAAATGGCCACATGAGAAAAACATTGCTTTGATACTAGCCACTTCAGGAGTTCTGTAGAACAATCGACAATGAAATGATGCTAATCTTCAAGTCATCATATTATGAAAGCCAGATTTAGATTTCTTATTCACTTGACTAATGTAGAAAGATTCTCCTTAATCCAGCCCTCTTACTACCCAGGCAGTCAACTGACAATCAAGTGGTTATATGTAGAGAGTAATTCTTTTTAATGTGACCTTTTAAACCACAAAGAAATGTCAGATTCTCATAAAATTGTCTGCGTGAACACAGGGGAAGTGTGCTGCACTACTTCCCATTAGCCTGGAGACTGTGGTAAGACATGTTGATTTGTGCCCATATTTTTGTGTCATACCAAACCAACAGGAAAATTAGAGGCACAGTCACCTATCTAGGCATTAGAATAGCTGAAGGTTTGAGCTCAGATCATTTTTGTGTAGGGTCACTCACGACTTGATGCTCAATAAAATGTTAGTATGGTTATTGGGCGGTAAAATATACCCGTAAAAAATATCAAGGCCGACACAGAATTTATGATTTCCACCCCCCTGCTTGGACGTTAATGTTCTTCTCACCAACCTAGTAAAGGAAAACAGGACATATTTCAACAGAATGTTTGACATAATAATATATTAATAGCTGCCTTTCCTTCCTTCCTTCCTTCCTCTTTCTACTTCAAAAGCCTACAGGAATCCTAGACTAAATTTAGGTTTTCCAGAAATCAAAATATTTTGCAAGGGGAAAAAAAAAAGGATACTTTCCTAAGATAAAACTTCCCCAATAGACTGATGAATTGGAGGAATGAACTGAATATTTATCACTTCTAAGAAGGCTATTGTTTTAGAATTAATCCAGTTAAGTATTCTCCAAACAGAGTTGTCAGACATCTGGCAAAAGGAGAACATGTCTTGCTTTTTGTCTTCATGCTTTCTGTCCAGCAGGCATAGCTTTAAAATCAGATTATTTTCAGGCTTTTTGAGTATCTAACAAGGCATTTGAGCAACTTTTCTTGAGGCATAGTGCTTTGCTAATATGTCCTAACTTCAGGTTAAAAAGATCTGCCTCGAGACCTCAATTAGTTGACAGGTACCCTCTGGGCGGCTTGTGCTGCTGCCTGAAATTGACAAGATTTTAATCAATTACACCCAGAAGGGTTTTGCCTCCTAACTAGCTAGAACAACTTCCTGCAATTGAAAAACCACTTCTTTCTGACGCTGGAGAAAAAAACACAATTGTATATACATGTAAACCTCAGTACCATTTTTTTTTTGCACTCTTTCACATTATAACACTTTTTCATATTACAACTTCTTGCCTTGCCCAATACGAAGGAGAGAATCTCTTGGATGAGTTTGGTTAATCACATTGTTAGTAAGGCACAACAAAAGGCTAAGCTTGTTATATAAGATAACCTGGAGTATTGTCTAGACCTCCAATCCCTGAGCTATGAACCAGCACTAGTCCATGACCTGTCAGGAACCAGGCCACGCAAGCCAGCCAGCCAGCCAGCCAGCAAGCAAAAACAAGCAAGCAAGCAAGGCTTCATCTGTTCATGTGTGAGATCCAGGTAGTGCACAAAACTGTGCCCCTCCAGTCCCCTTTGCTTCAAAAATTTGGGGCCCACTGGTCTGGAGCACTATCTTTTTGAAGTCTGTCATTCTAAAGATGGCAGCTCGATTCTTAAGGTGTCAAACTAATAACGTTTAAGAAAAAGTTAAAAATGGGGTTACCCAACTGTCATTTTTTACAGTGCTCTCATAATATTAGGTGCCGTTTTGTTTTGTGGAAGCTGGTGGAGGTTGACATTTTTAAAAATAGGTTACATGCATTCTGTTGGTTAGTGGTTTTTTTTAAAAAATTGCATGAGTATCGTATCAATGGGATGCATATGTCAGTTAAACCGTAGCTGATTGTATCTATATAAGACATACGTCATCTAAATTTTAGTTTGTGGAACTAAGATGATTGCTGTATTGAAGCATAATTTAAAGGTGTTTTATTTTTTTGGTGTACAGCTTTAATGCACTTGGCTACGAGTGCTAAATAAATAATTAACTTCAATTTTTACTACTTGTTGTGAATGCATAGAATGTAATAAAGTTATTTGGAGCTTGGAGTTAAGTGCAGGGTTCTGGCCCTGCATATCTGATTGGCTGTCTAATGGCAGGATCGGATTGGCCCATTCAGGGGAATCTGATTGGCCATTAACAGAGCCTTCGTATTGGTTCAATGGAGCAAGTGCTCCTGAGTTCTTATTGGTTAAATAGTTATTGGGTTATCTATATAAGAGGGTCGTAGCTGCCCTGTTTTCTGAGCTGTCACTATGTAAATAAAAGAGTTGAAGTTCACCGTTAACTGGCTCGTCTCCATTCATTATCACCCATGCCTCAAACTTGACACTACTGTTGCTACAATAGAGGCACATATAATTTTCATGTAGGTGAGGCCTACAATGAGTGGGGCAATAAGGAAAGAAGGTAAGACCATGCACGACACATGGGGATGGGGGCCAGAATTTTGTTGTGGGTTTTTTCCCCAATGAGTTTTGGAGTTTGAAGTTCAAAGGCCAATGTTAAGTAGCTAACAGTGGTGACCTGCCTACAGCTATATAAGCCCTGAATGGCAGCCAAGAGATACTGAAAACTCAAATTCTTTGAATGTTTCCATCAAGTGGCCTGCATTTTTACAGCTCAGAACTTGTAGTCCTGATGTTAAGAATATCTTAGGGATTAAAATATTTTGGGTTCCCTATCTAAAAATGACACAAAACTATGACCTTCCTTATTGTCCATTTCAGTTGGAGCCTATTTTCAAAAGCAGGAGGAATGGAGTTGACAGATTTCATGAAACCATGAGATTACAGGTTTTCTACTCTCTGGTAAGAAGTGGGAAAATGACCTGGCACCAGGGACCCACTCAGTGGTGGGATTCAATTTTTTTTTTTTACTACCAGTTCTGTGGGCGTGGCTTGGTGGGCATGGCAGGGGAAGGATACTGTAAAATCCCCATTCCCTCCACACTCCTGGGGAAGGTTACCACTGGTTCTCCAAACTACTCAAAATGTCCTCTACTGCAGAGCTGAATACCACATCTGGTCCCAATGGGTCAGCAGAAGACTCCTAAGGTAGCTTCTTCAGTGCTCCTGAGAGCTAGTAGCCTTAAGCCAGGGGTGTCAAACTCTCATTATCACAATGTTGTCATGTGACTTATCACAATCCCCCCCCCGCTTTGCTAAATTGGACATGGGCATGGCCAGTGCGTGACACATCTGGCCTGCAGGCCATGAGTTTGACACCCCTGCCTTAAGGTATTTGGGATGTGATCACTAACGAGGAACTGCAAATTCAGCTGAATTCCTTGCACTTAAATCCAGCTCAAATGTGTCTGGCATAATTTTTTTCCCCTGTCATGTCTACCAGATGTTGCTTTTATTCCATCCCCAGCTCATGACTGAGAGACTTTTAAGCAATTCTTACCTGTACAAAATAGTATTTTCCTTCTTATTGCAATATTGTCCAAGAACAGCCTTCAACGAAAATCTGTAATGCACTGTCAAACATAATTTAGCCAGTTAACTGGAAATATGTGTAAAAGAGACACAGTAGAGATCAGCAAATGGGGAAATTTTATACCATTAGAGATTTCTGCTCATTCAACAAGGGTGGAAAGCATTTCAATGCAGCACTATAGAAAGACTCTACACAACAGATATGCTTAATCATTTTTAAAGAATAAATTACAATTTCCTGGGCTCATATGTTATGCTTATACAGGAATGGTGTGATGGTCTAGAGGTGGAGCTCTCACCTCACAATCATCAGGCTGTAAGTCCTAGGTGTTTGTTTGTTTGTTTATTTATTTATTTGTCAAAAGCTTGCTATATAACAAAAACAAGAATAAACATGTTAAATACAAGAAATAGGAACTAATAATTGGGGACAAATATACAGAATGGTAGGCATGATTGTGCACTTATGAACCCCCCTTACAGACCTCTTAGGAATGAGGTGAGATCAATAGAGGTTAGTTTGAGGGTAAAGGAGTGGGGGTTTGAGCAGGTGACAACAGAATCAGGTAGTGAGTTCCAGACATTGACCACTTTGTTGCTGAAATCGTACTTCTTGCAATCGAGTTTGGAGTGGTTTACATTTAGTTTATATTTGTTGTGTGCTCTTGTGTTGTTGTGATTAAAGCTGACATATTCATTAACTGGTAAGATGTTGTAACATATTATTTTATGTACTATGCTTAAGTCTAATCTTAGTCGGTGTAGTTCAATGTTGTCTAAGCCAAGAATCTCAAGTCTGGTGCTGTAGGGTATTCTGTTGAGAACAGAGGAATGTAGTAAGTACTCTTCTGGTAAAATACTTCTGGACTCGCTCAATTGTATTCATATCTGACATACAGTGTGGATTCCAGACAGTGGAGCTGAATTCATGTGTTGGTCTAGCAAAGATTTTGAATGCCCTAGTTTGCAAAACAATATTACCAGAGGAGAAGCCTCATAAAATTAAATGTACAACTCTTACAGCCTTTTTGGCAATACTGTTGCAGTGAGCATTGGCGCTTAGGTCACTCGATATGAGAACTCCAAGGTCCTTGACAAAGTCAGGGTCATCAACAAGGTCCTATCCGCCTTGATTGTATTTCTAGATAGAGACAGATATTTCTCTCTCTGGGCATAATGAGAATATATCTGCTGAACAAAACTCCACATTGGCAACAGGAAGGGCATCCGGCCATTGAACACTCTGTTTGCTCCATTCAGTTGCTCAGACTCCACCCTGCAAGGGATTATGAGGTTGTTAAAAGATGATGATATGTGATGTGTCAAGTTTGAGGCATGGGCGATAATGAATGGAGACGAGCCAGTTAACGGTGAACTTCACCTCTTTTTATTACATAGTGACAGCTCAGAAAAACAGGGCAGCTTCGACCCTCTTATATAGATAACCCAATAACTATTTAACCAATAAGAACTCAGGAGCACTTGCTCCATTGAACCAATACGAAAGCTCTGTTAATGGCCAATCAGATTCCCCTGAACGGGCCAATCCGATCCTGCCATTGGACAGCCAATCAGAAGTGCAGGGCCAGAACCCTGCACTTGACTCCAAGCTCCAAATAACTTTATTACATTCTATGCATTCACAACACCCCTTCCCCCTGGCTTCTTTTTACAGGGCGCAGTTACATAGTCCTTTAGATAGGACGGTTGCTTTATTAGTCTGTTTGACTTTCGCTGTGTGTCCTGCTTTTGGCTACCATTCTGCTGAGGTAGATCGTTGTTTAGCGAAGGGGTTTCTTCAGGTTCAGCGTTCACGTTTCCGTCCTCTCCGCTATTGTCGGTAACTCCTTGAGGTAGACCTACTACCGTCTCTAGATCTCGTTCCTGTGTCTCTATTCCGCTATCGATTCTTCCGAACGGGTTTTCTTCTATCGGGGTTTCGTCTTCTTCTGTATCTCCCCCCCCCTCAGTTTGGTCATAAGGGAGTTCAGAAATGTCTGAGCGGAGCCGTGATTGTAACTGGTTGACATGGTGTTTCCAAATTTTGTTGTCAAGGCATTTTACAACGTAGGATCTTGGGCCAGTTACACGTATGATTGTTGCTTCAACCCACAGCGGATCACCGGACAAGTTTTTAGCGTATACGCAATCGCCTACCTGGAAGGTACGGCATTGACTGCTGGATCCGAGTGGTTTTTCCGGTTCAAAAGCTGGGTGTAACCGGTCGAGGTGGGAGCGGAGCCTGCGTACCATTAGCAGTTCAGTGGGAGTTTTACTGGTGACGCTGTGCGGTGTGATGTGTTCTAGGAAGAGGATTCGGTTGATTTTGTCATCGATGTTATCGTAGTCTAATTTCTGCAAAGTCTTTTTGACGAATTGAACCATGCGCTCAGCCCTTCCATTGGTAGCAGGATGCGCAGGCAAGGTGAGCGCATGTCGGATGCTGCGGTCAGCCAGGTATTGCTCGAAGGACAGTGCGGTAAATTGGGGCCCGTTGTCGGATACCAGAATGTCTGGCAGTCTGTGGGTCGCAAACAGTCTTTCCACTCTTTTGATGACTGCTTCAGTGGTCGTGTTCATCATATGGTGGATCTCGAGCCAATTCGAGTAGGCGTCGATGGTTAGAAGAAAGGTGTGGCCTTTGGTCGGCCCCGCAAAGTCCAAGTGAATACGGGACCAGGGTCCCCATGGCGTTTCCCACTCAGTTGGGATGGCTTTTGGTGGGGCGTTGCTCACTTCCTGCCATCTATGACAAGTTTTAACCCAGTTCTCAATGTGTTTGTCGATGCCAGGCCACCAAGCGTAGCTTCGCGCAAAGGCCATCATTCTCACGATACCGGGATGGCCATCGTGCAAGGTTCTGAGCACTGCTTTTTGGAGTCGTTCTGGAACAACGATTCTATCGCCCCAGATGACACAGCCCTTTTGTGAGAACAACTCTGTTTGCCGCGTCTTGAATGGTGTGAAGTCATCTGATAGCTGGTCCAATGGCCATCCGCGTTCTACCCAGCTCAGGACTCGCGCTAAGGTGGGGTCACGTTTGGTTTCTCTCGCGATATCTCAGGCGGTTAATGGCGGTGCGTGTAGCGATTCAATTTGTAATGTGGTTAACGTTGGAGCGGGATCGGCGAGAGTCTCTGGGAGTGGTGCCTGGCTCAAAGCATCGGCATGGGGAATAGCTTTACCCAGGCGGTATTGCAGCCAATAGTTGTAAGCAGCTAAGAATTCTGACCAGCGAGTCATCCTGGGGGATAATATGTAAGGAGTGGGCTTATCTCCAGCTATTATCCCCAATAACAGTTTGTGGTCAGTCACGATAGTAAAAACCCGGCCACACACATACTCGTGAAATCTTTTAATGGCAGATACGATTGCAAGGGCTTCTTTATCGATCTGGCTATAATTTCGCTCAGTTTTTGAAAGTGTCTTGGAAAAATATGCAACAGGGGCCTCGTGACCATTAGGCAGTACATGGCTCAAAATGGCGCCCACTCCAAAAGGCGAAGCATCACATGTGATATTTAATGGCAAAGTCTCATTGTACTGCATGAGTACAGCGTCAGAAGTCAGCAGTTCTTTTATATTACGAAATGCCTGTTCTTCTTTATGACCCCACAACCAATTTGACTTTTTGTCAAGCAAGCGATGTAACAGTTCAGTAACAGTTGCTTTATGCGGTAGAAATACATTATAAAAGTTGATAAGGCCTAGGAATGCCTGGAGATCGGCCTTGTTCCGAGGCCTGGGAGCGTTTTTTATTGCTCTCAATTTACTGTCGGTAGGGTGAATACCCTGACTGTCAATTAGGTACCCTAAAAACTCGACGCGATCGGTACACAATTTGCACTTGTTCTTTTTTAATTTAAGGCCGACGTTTANTTGAAAAATTCCCAGGGCCACACTGACTCTGAATTGGAGCCGGGTACATTTAAAGGCACCTCGGTGGGTCACTATCGTTTGTGCCTATGCCGTCTTCTCATCAACAGGTAGTTGCTGATATGCCTGAGCTAAGTCTAATTTCGCGAAGACTTTTCCGCCCCCAAAGGAATGCAGGAGGTGCTGCACCACTGGCACCGGATAAGCATTTTGCTGTAGGGCGTGGTTCAGGGTGGCCCGGTAGTCCCCACAAATTCGAATGGACCCATCCGGCTTAATTGGCGTTACTATTGGGGTCTCCCAAGGAGAATGATCGGTAGGTTCTAGCACCCCCTGAGCTCTTAGTTTATCGAGCTGTTCATTGATTTTAGGCTTTAAAGCAAACGGAACTTGACGGGGCTTTAGGCGGATGGGAGCTATCTTTGGGTCAAGGCTGAACGGTATTGGGGTCCCCTTGTACTCGCCTAATTGTTCAGTGAAGACGTCCCGGAATTCGTGGACGAGGTCCTCCTCGCAGTCACTTCCGCTGACCCGGTTTATGCCAGCCACTTCAATGCCAAGTGGCGTGAACCATTGGAGGCCTAGCAGGCTAGGCCGATCTTTGTCGATCACTGTTAGCGGTAAGTACGCTGTGCCATTCTTGAATGATACCCTGACTCGAATGGATCCGATGACAGGGATTCTATTTCCTTGATAGTCCTTGAGAATAAGTCTTTGATAATGAAGGTCCTGGTGCTGAATAGTGGGAATGAGTTGCTTGAGGGTCTTCCAGGTCACCATCGAGAGAGATGATCCCAAGTCGACTTCCATTTGGCAGGGCCGGTTCTCGATGACCACAGGAATTCGAATTTTCTTGGTGTCTAAGACAGAGGTGTGACCGATCGTGATAGTATGGTGAGCCTCTTCTCGCCTCGTGGTGCAATTTAAAATTCGGTTTCTGTAGGAGTGGTTTACTGGTTCTCGCCTTACAGGACAGTTTCCTGTCGATTGGCAGTAGTTAGCCCCCTTTGAGGCTAGGCCGGTTCCTTGCGAGCTTCGGCACACCCGTCCGATGTGGCCTTTCTTACCACACTCATGGCAGAGTGTGTCGCGGAATTTGCATTCGGACCTGGAATGGTTGGCCCCGCAACCGGTGCAGGGACTTCAGGACTTCGGGTAGTGGTCCCGCTCGGACCGCAGTCGATGGACCTCTTCTTCGTCGCTGTCTGACGACGAAGAGAGGTCCTCGTGGTGGGTCGTCGAAAACTGTCCTTCCGACTTGGATAAAAGGTCGCCTGTCTATTTTTGTGCTGGAGTGCAGTTTCGGCGCAGTTGAGCAGTGGACTTTTTGGTGGCTTCTGCCGTAGCAGCATCCGCGATGGCATCGGCAAGGCTGATGTCGCCTTTTGCCATCAGCTTGCTTTGCACGCCTGGTGCATCTAATCCCAGGACTGTTCTATCTCTTAAGGCCTCTTCCAGGTCGGCAAACCCACAGAGGCCTCCCAAGTTTCGGAGGTCTGCGATGAAGTCGGCGACGCTTTCTCCTTTCCGCTGGTTCCTTTGGTAGAATTTGTGCCGTCTTACGAGCGTGGGCACAGTCGGTGCGTAATGAGCTCTTAGTATGGGTTCGAGGACGTCCCAGTCCATGGCCTTCACTTCAGCTGGTTTGGCTCGTGCTTTAGCCATCTTAAATACGGTTGGTCCGCAATGCGTTAGGAATACTGCCCGTTTCTTCCCGGTTAAGGCATCCTTCAACTTGTTAGTTTCCAAAAACATTTGGAAACGATCCATGTAGGACTCCCAGTCCTCTTGCGCTGGATCGAAGAGAGCGGGTGGTATGACGCCGCTGGACATGATTCCGGCATTGTGCATCGTCAGTCACGTGCTCTTCTTCTTCTTCTTCTTCTTCTTCTTCTTCTTCTTCTTCTTCTTCTTCTTCTTCTTCTTCTTCTTCTTCTTCTTCTTCTTCTTCTTCTTCTTCTTCTTCTTCTCCTTCTTCTTCTGTCAGCTCTGTTGTCTCCACATCCCATCCTCATCGCCAGTGTCAAGTTTGAGGCATGGCCGATAATGAATGGAGACAAGCCAGTTAACGGTGAACTTCACCTCTTTTTATTACATAGTGACAGCTCAGAAAAACAGGGCAGCTACGACCCTCTTATATAGATAAAGGAACAATAGGACAGGGATTGTAGGCACGTTGGTGCGCTTATGCACACCCCCTACAGACCTCTTAGGAAAGGGATGAGGTCAATCGTAGACAATCTAAGGTTAAAGTTTTTGGGGTTTGGGGGAAAAAAGCACAGAGTCAGGTAGAGTATTCCAGACATTGACCACTCTGTTGCTGAAGTCGTATTTCCTGCAATCAAGTTTGGTGCGATTAACCTTGAGTTTGTATCTATTGTTTGCTCTTGTATTGTTATGGTTGAAGCTGAAGTATTCATTGACAGGTAGGACATTGCAATGTATGATTTTATATACTAAGATCAGACCGAAGGCGGCATAGTTCTAGATTTTCTAGGTCTAGAATTTTGAATCTGGTGGCATAAGGTATTCTGCAATGAGTAGAGGAGTGAAATATTTCTGGACTTTCTCAACTGTGTTAATATCAGATATGTAATGTGGGTTCCAGACTGATGAGCTGTATTCGAGTATTGGTCTAGCAAATGTTTTGTATGCTCCAGTTAGTACTGTGATATTACCAGAGAAAAAGCTACATAGGATTAGGTTAACAACTCTTAATGCTTTTTTGGCTATGTAATTACAGTGGGCTCTAGCACTTAGATCATTAGAGATGAGTCCTTAGATCATTAGAGATGAATCCTTTACAGAGCTTGGATCATCAACAAGGTCTTGACTATTCAGCCTGTATTTTAATTTCTGATTTTTTTTGCCAATATGTAAGACAGAGCAATTATTTGTTGAGATTTGAAGTTGCCATTTGTTTGACCATTCTGATACATAGTCAAGTCAGTGAAGCTCCTTCTGTTTCCCCATCAGAGGCAAGGCACTGAAAACAGTTGAAAAATGACTGAGGAAATGGAATATGGAGGGGCAAATTAAACTGTATTGAACTCCCAGGAAGAGGAATCTCTGTTCTAGAGGATCAATCTGCTTGTGTGCATTAGTGACAGGATGGCCTCCTGCTTGGGCAGAGGTTGGACTAGAAGACCTCCTAAGTCCCCTCCAACTCTGTTTTGTTCTGTAATAATGACTCTCCCTCATATGAAATCTTTTTATTTTTCTTATATGTATCTATTTCATGTATTCATAACTATGTTTATGCTTAAACCTATTATCTTGTAAGCGATTGACAAATCAAATAAATAAAAAACAAATAAATAAGGCAAGGTGACGGAGACATGATAGACAGTGGGAAAAGAAAGTAATAAATTTAAATGATTTTTTTCTCTCTCTCTCAATCAGAAAACAATGCAGAACATATATTGCAATCAGTCTAAATGTGACAGGCTGAATAATTTTTGTTTAAAATTTATTGGTCTTTCCAGACCACTGTCTGGATTCATAATATGTCAAAGTTGTGCCACTAAAATCATTGAAATCTGGTTAGATTCAGTCCTGTTGGACAAGGGGACAAATCTCTTTCAAGGTCTATCCTAACCACAGCCAAGTCTGCTTCCACCCCTGGATTTAAAAAGCAGACAGGAGACTGTTTAGTCACTTAGCAGTGGCTGAAGCCACTGGTGGAGCTTCTACAACAAGAGGCAATCCACATCTAAAGAGCTATGGATGCCGTGCAGAAAATGACAAGCGATTGGCTTGGTAGCTTCCTAGAGACCTTTGTGTGGCATGGGTGCAGATCACAAACATGGAGGAGCAGGTGAAAGTTGATAGGAAGATCAGAGTGCAGGGCTGCAATTAATACATCATCAAAATAAGGGACCATGCCCTTAATTCCTTGTAATAACCTCTCCATAAGGCTCTGGAAGATTCCCGGGGCTACACTAACTCCGAATTGCAGCCGGGTACATTTAAAGGCACCCCGGTGCATTACAATAGTTTGGGCCTGTGCCGTTTTTTCATCCACTGGTAATTGTTGATAAGCTTGAGCTAAATCCAATTTAGCGAAAACCTTCCCGCCCCCCAGGGAATGGAGGAGGTGCTGTACCACCAGAACTGGATACGGGTTCTGCTGTAGGGCATGGTTCAAAGTGGCCCGGTAGTCCCCACAAATTCGGATTGACCCGTCTGGCTTAATGGGTGTTACAATAGGGGTTTCCCATGGCGAGTGATCGATGGGCTTCAACACCCCTTGAGCAATTAGCTTGTCGAGTTGTTCGTCGATTTTCGATTTTAGGGCGAACGGAACTCGACGGGGCTTCAAGCGAATGGGAGCTACTTTTGGATCTTGGCTGAATGAGATCGGGGTCCCCTTATACTTGCCTAAGCTGTCCGTGAAGACGTCACTGACCTCAGAGATAAGGTCTTCCTCCCAATCACAACCACCGACTTGGTTCATGCCGGTCACTTCAATGCCGAGTGGCGTGAACCATTGGAGGCCTAGTAGGCTCGGCCTATCTCTATCGATGATCGTTAAAGGTAAGTACGCTGTGTGCTTCTTGAAGGAGACTCAGACTCGGCAGGACCCAACGACGGGGATTCCATTCCCCTGGTAGTCCTTGAGGATGAGGCGTTGGAATTGGAGATCTTGGCATTGAATTGTGGGGATGAGGTGCTTGAGTGTCTTCCAAGACACCATCGAGAGGGACGATCCTGAGTCGACTTCCATGTGACTCGGATTTTCTTAGTGTCCAAGGTTGAGGCGTGACCGATAGTGATAGTATGGTGAGCCTCTTCTCTCTGCAAGGCTGGATTTCTGTAGGAGTGGTTTACAGGCGCTCGCCTTACAGGACGGTTTCCTGTCGATTGGCAACAGTTAGCCCCTTTTGAGGCCTGGCTGAGTCCTGGCAAGCTGCGGCAGACCCGCCCGATGTGGCCTCGTTTCCCGCACTCACATACTTGCCAACATTTTGGAATCCTGAAGAGGTAGATTTTGCGAGGGAGCGAAGCGACCAAGCCCGAGCGCGCTTGCGCGCGAGGGGGGGAGGGTGTGGGAGGGGGGTGAAGACGGAATACGGCGTTTTTGAGGAACGAGTTCCTTGAAATTATCATTTAGTATTCTAATTACTAGCTTATTTTAGGGAATCAACGCACAATGAAGGGAAAATATGACTTCCATTTCATTTTATGGTAGGTTTGCTACAANGCACTCATGGCAGAGTGCGTCGCGGAATTTGCATTCTGACCTGGCATGGTTGGCTCCACAGCCAGCGCAAGGGCGTAGGGGCTTCGGACAATGGTCCCGGTCGGACCGCAATCAGTGGACCCCTTCTTCGTCGCTGTCTGATGACGAAGAGAGGTCCTCGTAGTGCGTGGTAGCAGACTGCCCTTCTGAGCTGGTAAAAATGTCACTGGCCGGTGGTGGTACCGGAGTGCGGGTTGGGCGAAGTTGTGCAGCCGATTTCCTGGTTGCTTCTGCTGCAGTAGCATCGGCGATGGCATCAGCAAGGCTGATGTCACCTTTCGCCATCAGCTTGCTTTGGAGGCCTCGTGCATCTAGTCCCAGAACTATTTGATTTCTCAGTGCCTCTTCTAAATCGGTGAACCCGCAGAGGCCCCCCAAATTTCGGAGGTCTGCCACGAAATCTGCCACGCTTTCCCCTTTCCGTTGGTTCCTCTGATAAAACTCGTGGCGTCTCACGAGCGTAGGCACGGTTGGCGCGTAGTGGTCTCTCAGGATGGGTTCGAGGTCGTCCCAGTTCATGGCCTTCACTTCTCGAGGTTTGGCCAGTGCTTTAGCCATCTTAAATACGGCTGGGCCGCAATGCATTAGGAACAACGCCCTTTTCTTTGCTGGCGTGGCGTCCTTTAAGTTGTTCGTCTCAAGAAACATTTGGAAGCGATCCATGTAGGATTCCCAGTCCTCTTGGTTTGGATCGAACGGAGCGGGTGGTACGATGCCGCCGGACATGGTTCCGTTGTTGGCGTCGTCTGTCACGTGCTCGGTGTTTCTTCCTGGTTTCTTCGGTTCAGACATCTCCAAATCCCATCCTCGTCACCAGTGTTAAGTAGTGAGCATGGGTTAGAATAAATGGAGACAAGCCTCTGAACGGTGAACTTCAGCTCTTTATTTGCATAGTGACTTCTCAATTTAACAACAGTGAACTCTGCCTTATATAGGCAACCCTTGTACGATTTAACCAATAACGAGCTAGGAACACTAGCTCTTGCAACCAATAAGAACTCTCTGTTAAGGGCCAATCGGATTCCTCAGAACTGGCCAATCCGGTTTGGCCGCCTAACAGCCAATCAGAAGTGCAGGGCCAGAACCGTGCACTTTACCTCAAGCTCATACTTTATTAACTATTATTGCATTCACAACAGAAGGTTCTCTCCTTCAGAATTCTAATGGCTTTATGACTTCATCCCTGAAGGCTGAAGGGTCAGTTATTGTCAGTTACCAGTTATTAGAGTGAAGATGCCTTCCTAGAGTTACGTTACTCTTCAGTAGGGCTCTTGGACTCTGGGGAAGCTTCCCTCTTTTTATAGCCAATTTTCAGAGGGGTAAGTGAGGGTGAGAGTTTGGGTGAGTTTAGGGTGGGGGGTTAAGAGAGAGAAGGTGATGGGGAGGATGAAGGTGAGGGTGAAAGTTGAGGGACGGGCTGAGAGGGAGGGAGAGATTGAGTCAGGGAAGGGAAGGGAGCAAGAGAAGGGGCACAGGGAGGGGAATGAGTATGGGGCAGAAGGGGAGGGAAGAAAAAAACTAGAAAAGCAGGGAAGGGTCAGGGGAGGGTGAAGGAAGATGGGGTACAAAGACATTTTTTTAAAAAAAGATTTTCTGGAAAAATCAGTTCGGCTTTCCAGAAGCTGGCCTTCCTTAGACCCCTGCTTAAATTTACCTCCCCCATTTCAGAGGCTGCAGCATTTTCATATGGTGAGAAGAGAAGAGAANGAAGAGAAGAGAAGAGAAGAGAAGAGAAGAGAAGAGAAGAGAAGAGAAGAGAAGAGAAGAGAAGAGAAGAGAATAAACAGAGTTTATGAAGGAACCTTCAACGTCTTCTAATCCAACTCCCTGAGAATGGCTGATGTCCAAACTGGGGTTAACAAAACATTCTTGCTGTGCCCCACAAACCAGGCCTACGTTGTGGTTTCTGGTAAACTCCCTCTCCGCCTCACCCACCTAATGATTGATCCTCTGATACAACTTTTTTTAAAAAATGATTTCCTTAACTGGAATTAACCTCATTGTTCCTAGTTGATGAATTTGCTGGCATGTACAGAATGCCAGTATCCTGTCTTGAACAGCAATATGGAACTCTTTGATGAAAATACAGTATATTACTATATTGTATTAAATGTATTATTTTAAGGACTATTTACAGAACACACGACTATAGGTCAAGAACACACTCGTTGAAAAAAGCCATGAACCTTGGCTTAATTCTTAGAAAATGATAATGAGACAATGAATCACAGCTTCTCTTTTACAATATAAGTCTAGAAAAAGAAAGCCAGGAAATTGGGTATCTTATGCCTTGTACTCTGTAAAAAAAAACCAAAAAACTCTTTGTTGGAGGGGAGGGGGAGAGCAGTGGTGGCATTCAAATTTTTTTATCACTGGTTCTGTGGGTGTGGCTTGGTGGGCATGGTGTGGCTTGGTGGGCATGGCTTGGTGGGCATGGCAGGGGAAGGATATACTGTAAAATCCCCATTCCCTACCCATTCCACTAGCCTGCTTTCCAGCTCTGTTCTCCTGTGCAGGGCAACAAAAGAAGACCCAGCCGATCAGCTGAGATTTGGGAGGCAGAGAATAGATGGGGTTGGCGGGGCCAGTCAGAGGTGATATTTGCCGGTTCTCCAAACTACTCAAAATTTTTGCTACCGGTTCTCCAGAACCTGTCAGAACTGGCTGAATACCACCTCTGGGGGAGAGTGAGAAAAAGTGAGGGAGGGGGGGAGGGGAAGGAGGCATTTCTCCCACATTTTGCAACAACTGTTTCACTGCTAATAGGTTCTGAGGTGTACACCCCCCCCCCAAGATTGTTGTATGCAAAACAGAGAAGTTTGGAGCATTACATAATCCACTTAAGCTCCTGAAGAAAACCCAAAGGTTTTCAAAAGGCAACTGGACTTTGTTTTTCCTTGAAGATGTTTTGCTTCTCATCCAAGAAGCTTCTTCAGTTCTGAACCATTGCTGTGGTTTCAAGGACTTGCATGGGTGCAATGGGTAGAGAACATGTAATTGTTTCCTGTGCTGTAGTTGCATCAATCTGTCACTTTTGTTTCTGTTGCACAACTATTCTTTTAATACGTCAGTGAATTTTAATGTTCTAGGTAGGGAGAAGTTCTATAGAACAGGAAGTCGGATCAGCCAATCAGCACACATGAGGCACACCTCTCTAAAAGGCAAGGTTGAGATTTGGGAGGTATGCATAGTAATCTGGCTGCAGTCATCTGGAACTTGCACTTGCCCACCCACCCTTGTGACGAAGCTACGGACAGTTGAGAGCAACACTAAATCAACCTTAATAGAAAAAGGGAAAGACATTTTCCTGGTGTGGAGGGTGGGATATATTCCTTTGGGCAGAAAACATTCTGGCAAATCTTCTGGAAAATATTCTGATTTGCAGTGCTGACACTCTGATCTTCAGAATCCCAAACTAATATACACTTTTCCAGATGCCTACTAAACCTAACTTGGATGAGACAAACTGTACTCAGTGAGTAGTCTTTAACAGTACTGCATCTACATAGAGGAGGGAAGTAAGCAGTGGGCTACCACAAGGTTCCATTTTAGGCCCAGTACTCTTCAATATTGTCATGATTTAGATGAGGGAATAGAAGGAGAACTCATCAAATTTGAAGATGACACTAAGCTAGCAGGAATAGCCAACACCCCAGAAGACGAGCTCAGGATCCAAAAAGACCTTGATCGACTTGAACAATGGTCTCTATCCAACAAAATGAAATTTAATGTGAAGAAAAACAACTGGGAAGGAAAAGCCAACAGTACCAGTACGGAATAGGTGAAACCCAGCTCAAAATCAATAACTGTTGTGGTTAGCCAGCAGCAGGTGCAGATGGCTGAGGAGAGCGAGGACTCAGATGAGGGGCCAGGACCATAAGGAGTGGACTGCTGCCTTCAGAGATTGTGAGGCTGGCAGCAGTGATGAGGAGGTTCCCGAGGAGCCTGTGCGTGCAGGATTGTTCACTGGAAAGAGCAGCTGCAGCAGCACAAGTGACTCGGGAGTAAGGCTGCCAGTTAATGGCCCCTCCTTCAAGAAGATAAAAGCCAACTGTGAATCAGATGTTCCTTGTAGGAACCAAAAACGTTTTGAAACTCCAGCCTCATGGACATTGCAGTATCTTAAGTTGGTATTTGAAGACTCTTGGCAGCCTGACAAAAACTTGGCAAGACTCTTTCTTGTTGAAGCGAATTAGTTGCAAGCAGCCTTTTATCTGTGAAGAAACAGGATTCTTAGCTGAAACATAAAAAGATTGTGCTGCTGCCTTTGTCTTGTGTTTGCTCTCTTGGAACCAGGTTTGGGTCAGAACAATAACTGTGAGAGGGACCTTGAAGTCCTAGTGGACAATCACTTGAATATGGGCCTGTAGTGTGTGGCAGCAGCCAAAAAAGCTAATACAATTCTTGGTTGTATAAACAGAGGCATACAATCAAAATCATGTGAAATATTAGTACTGCTTTATAAAGCCTTAATAAGGCCACACCTGGAATACTGTATCCAGTTTTGGCCACCACATTACAAAAACAATGTTGAGACTTTGGAAAAAGTGCAAAGAAGAGCAACTAAGATGATTAAAGGCCTGGAGACTAAAACATATGAAGAACGGT
>BHEV01051322.1:0-10866 GCA_004319985.1 Emydocephalus ijimae | reverse complement strand
CCTTCGCAATCCCCGTCTCTACGGGACGGTTTAGGTCCGTTGGGACCGACCAGGGGCAAAAATATCAGCTGCGATCTCAGATCCCCGAGATCGCAGCTGTAACACCGAGACGAAGCTCCGCCTTCTCCNTTAGTATTTCTCTATTCGGGGCAGCAATTAAAACGTCATCAAAGTATGGTACAACCCCTTTTATTCCCTGTAATAGTCTCTCTATCAAGCTCTGAAAGGTCCCTGGGGCCACGCTAACTCCGAATTGGAGTCGGTTGCACTTAAAAGCGCCTCGGTGCGTAACGATCGTTTGTGCCTCTGCTGTTTTTTTATCTACAGGCAGTTGTTGGTACGCCTGTGCTAAATCCAATTTAGCGAAGACTTTTCCGCCCCCCACGGAATGGAGAAGGTGTTGTACCACCGGCACCGGGTAAGAGTTCTGGTGAAGGGCATGATTCAGGGTGGCACAGTAGTCCCCACAAATCCTTAACGATCCATCCGGTTTGATGGGTGTTACAAGGAGCGTGGTCGGTTGGTTCTAAAACACCCTGGGCTATTAATTTATCAAGCTGGTCGTCAATCTTTGGTTAAAGGGCAAAAGGGACTCGACGAGGCTTAAGGTGGATGGGGGCTACTTCAGGGTGAAGGTTAAATGATATCAGGGTCCCCTTGTACTCGCCTAGTTTGTCTGCAAAGACGTCCTGGAATTCCTGGATGAGGGCCTCCTCCCAGTCGTCACTGTTGGTTTGGTGAATGCCAGCTACCTCAATTCCAAGTGGAGCAAACCATTGAAGGCCTAACAAGCTAGGCTGATCACGGTCGATGACAGTCAATGGTAAGGATGCAGTACGATTTTTGAATGAGACCTGGACTAGGCTGGATCCAACGACCAGAATTCGGTTTCCCTGATAGTCCTTGAGAAGGATTCTTTGGATTCTGAGGTCTTGCCGCCAGACGGCAGGGATTAACTGTTTCAGGGTCTTCCAGGAAACCATCGAGAGGGACGATCCTGAATCGACTTCCATCACGCAGGGCTGGTTTTTGATGGGGACCTTCAATCGGATCTTCTTTGCATCTAATGATGATGCATGACCAATCGTGATGGTTTGGTGTGCCTCTTCTCGTTTCATTGAATAGGCTCGTGGTTTATTTCTGTAGGAGTGGTTGTTCCATTGGTGGTTCAAATGTTCCCGATTCACAGGACGACTTCCTGTGGGTTGGCGGTAGTTGGTACCTCTCTGAAGTGGGCTGGATCCTAGCTTGCTTCTATAGACCTTTCTGATGTGGCCTCTCTTCCCACAAATATGGCAGAGCGCGTCAAGGAATTTGCAGTCTGAACGTGGGTGGTTTGCCCCACAACCAGCGCATTGATACTGCAGTCTCTGGTTACGCTGGTGGCGTTGGTCTCATTCAGACTGGAGCCGGTTGACCTCTTCCTCATCACTTTCTGATGACGATTCGAGGTCCTCGTGGTGGGTTGCCATTTCATGTCCCTCAAGGCGAGGTGAGGTTTCACCGGCGAGTTGGCGGAGCGGGGCGTTGGTGCGGCGCATTCGGGCAGCCGACTTCCTGGTTGCTTCTGCTGCAGTAGCGTCAGCAATGGTATCTGCAAGGCTGATGTTGCCTTTCGCCATCAGCTTACTTTGCACGTGTGGTGCATCTAAACCCAGAACTATTCAGTCTCTTAGAGCTTCATCGAGGTTGGCGAATCCGCAGAGGCCTCCCAGGTTCCGAAGATCTGCGATGAAATCTGCAACGCTTTCTCCTTTCCGCTGGTCTCTCTGGTAAAATTCATGTCTTTGGACAAGCGTTGGTACGGTAGGTGCATAGTGGGCCCGAAGGAGGGGCTCGAGGACGTCCCAGTCCATGGATTTCACCTCAGCCGTTTTTGCCAGGGCCTTAGCCATCTTAAAAATGGTGGGTCCGCAGTGATTCAGGAATACCGCTCGCTTTTTCCCAGTAGTGGCATCCTTCAAGTTGTTGAAGGATCCATGTATGAGTCCCAGTCTTCTTGTGCCGGGTCGAATGGAGCGGGTGGTATGGTGCTGCCGGTCATGGTTTCCGCCGTTGATGCGCCTTCAGCCACGTGCTCTGTTTAGTGCTCTGTAGTGTTCAGTCAGCTCTGACGTCTCCGTATCCCATCCTCGTCGCCAGTGTTAAGTTCTGCGCATGGGCGCAAGGAACGGAGACGAGGCAGTGAACAGTGAACTTCAACTCTTAATTAATCATTCTGAACAGAGCAAAACCCTAGAGCAACAGCAGCCCTTTTATATGCAAGCTGCTGATCTAGTAACCAATAAGAAACGTGGAGTGTTAACCCCCTTAACCAATGAGAGTGGCTTGTTAACAGCCAATCAGATTCTCCTGAATGGACCAATCCGATATCGCTATTATTGGCCAATCAGAAGTGCAGGGCTAGAACCCTGCTATTTTCTAAAGCTTTTGATAAACTTTAAGTGTTTTATTAGTTCATAACAACTAACTTAACAGCTGCAGTGATTCACTTAAGAAATGTGGCAAGAGAAGTTGTAAAATGGGGCAAAACTCACGTAACAAATTTCTCACTTGGCAACCTAAATTCGGGGCTCAATTGTGGTCGTAAGTAGAGGACTATCTGTAATATATTTACTAATTAGGGTAGGATAATGTGTACAGCCAGATAGAGCAGGGGGTCCCCAATCCCTGGGCTGCTGCCCACTACCAGGCCATAAACTGTTCCAAACTGGGCCATGGAAATGGCGGGTGAGCGTGTGTATGCGTGTGCATGTCCATTTGCGCGAGCAGCAGGCAAGCATATGAACATGCACTCCATTTGTGTGAGCATATTTAAGAGAGCTGTGGTTAAGCTTCTGTTGTGTATGTAAACCAAGTTTTGCCATTGCTATAGATGCTCTAAGTTTGCTTCCTGTATCATCTGGAAGAGATTTCTGATTTGATAATATACACTCCAATTGACTGTGCACTGGTATTTATATTTAGCAACGTGTGTGTCTTATGAAGGGATCCCATAAACCATTCTAACCATTTATCTTCTAAGGTGTTAAATTAATGCACTCCCCATAATGAATAAAGATACGGGCAATAATTAAATATGCCACTTGCTTGCAGCAAATATTGTTTATCAAATACAATAATAAAATTGTATGGCTTTACAAAATAAAATGCATTGGATATCATCAACAAATAAATTAATTTAAAAATATTTTTTAATGGAAAGGATGAGCTTGTTTTCTTGCATAATTTCTGAAATCTGGTTTTCATTTTAAGTCACCTGCTTTCAATTCTTGTTCCATATTTATTTTTCATAGATATAAACATGTTATTTGAACAATCATAGAAAAGCCAGAACTATAAAAATAGGGTCCTGCAAATTTTAATAACCTAATATAACTAAAGGCTGATCACTTTTAATTTTTCATTTATCATCCAAATATTTTCCCCATTTTGAAAGACATTTAAGATAATGTTTAAAAATACTGAACTTCTGCAAACATTCTGGAGGTGATTGATATATTATTACATGCGTTACTGGTGGAATATCAGAAACACATTATTATTTTAAGAAAAGCCTATCATCATTATCTGTAAGACAATAATGTAAAAATGTAATGTGATTGTTTTTATGCTAATAAATGGTTGGTTGTTTTTAGGCTAATAAATGCTGGTTTTTCATTGTGAAAATCCTTACATTTACCACATGAAATAAAATTCTGCAGATAACTGGTGCTGTTTGTTGTAACTAAATGGGACATTATAAGATATCATTTTTTTTTCTTGGAGTGACTAGCCCATTTAACAACATACTGTGGGAAATTTTACTGGAGGGAAAATCTTTAGTACTTCAATGAGTCTCTGGACACCTTAATTTTGAAATGATATTTTAATTTCAATTCAGAAATCAGTTCATATTTATGCAGAAGCAAAAAAAAACCCTTTACCTCATTACCTTAAAATGTTGTTGGATAAAAGAGATTGATTTATTTCCCCCATAAGCTTAGCTATTATGCTTACTTATATGTAGACTTTGAAACTTTCTTGTCTGTAGGTCTCAGCACATATTGGATGGATATATTGGTATGCCATATAGTGTATATTCTTTCTTTCCCTTCCTTAGTTTATATAATAGTACATTTCATAATCATTCTGGTTATGCAGCACTTAGACTATAATCTACCAAAAAATGTTTTAAAATTTATAGTGGTTGTGCTGTTCTGGGAAAATATGAGGCAGGATTAAGGGGCTGTAGATCGATGTTACAGTCATACACCTGTATGGTGTTGTTTCTCATTACATTACTATGTTGTAGAAATTCGAATAAATCAGATTTGGTACTATGGGCCATTGTAAAAAACTAGAACATTATAGGGATTGAGGCTTTAGGCTATGTCCTGATTCCTTTGCTTATGTCACAATAAGAATTTATAGAAGATTTTCTCAACCATAAACTTGAAATTATCCCATTTCAAATTTAAAATGTAAAATTATTTACATTTTAAAAGACTTCTGTTTATTTCATCACATTATTTTAAATCAATTTAGAAGGCATTGACTTTGGTAAAGTCATCCTGTGAGATTTATCAGTTACACAATGAAAAAATATGAATTTGAGACATCAAAAGCTATGCACTTCCGGGGAAAGTACAGAAAACGAAAATGGTTCTGCAAAAGTGGAGCTGATAACCTGGCAAAGACCAAGGAATCAGTTGATAGACCAGTTCCTTGGAACCTCCCTGGATAAGGAAAAGACCCACATGTACTTCAGACAATTGCTTCTTGTGAGGAAACTGAAAGACAGTAGTTTTCTGCAGGTTTGAGTCCCAGAAGACAGTGGAATTAGCTATCTTGTTCACAACTGTGGTGGAAACATTTGAAGAACAGTAGGTTTGCAAACCTCACTTTCCAATCACTTTTAGAAATTGCATGTTATTTACTTCTAAGCTATTACAGATCTTCAGAACAACAAATTTAAAAATGCTAGACAAATCTGCTTTCATTCCTGAATGAAAGAATATCTTAATCATAACCCAAACAATTTAAAGAATTTGAAATAAATAGAAAAAAAACCAAAATAAGATTTAGATCTTAGAAAGTTATAAATAGACTAAGAGTCCACAATATCAACAATGTCAGTATGTCTGCTGATAGATTATGATGTCTGCTGATTGGTTATGCCCAAAAGATATTATTGAAGAAATGACAAATGTAGAATAAATTTTATCTGACAAGAAAGAGATGGTATCAAAATTGGATTTACAATTGATAAACCAAGATTAGAAAATGATGTTTCATTAACTCTACAAAAGAAACTGGCCGAGGCTTTAAAATTTAAAAGGGAAATACAAAGGAAAAACTAAGAGAATGACCCAGATAAATGTTTTCTGTTGGATTAACAAATAAGGGTAGTTAAAGCCTTAAAAAGCTCTGTGTGATGGAGCACAGAAGATAAATCAAATCCAGCAACAGTGTTTGAATCAAATGAAGATTAAGACTTATTAGAAGTAAAAAAGAAGAAATATAAAGTTGGTTTATTTGATCAGGGTTAAAACAGGATATTTTGTTACATCTGGCAACTTCCTATTTCTGCTGACACCAGGACTGAAAAGATAATGGTTTATGGATTTGTTTATAGATAAGAGATGGGTTTTAGCATGAAGAAATAAATCTGCAATTTTAGAAGTGGGTAAATGGTCAATCATTTTGTTTACACATTGTGATGAAGATTAAAAGTTCCTTCTTTATATATTTACTTTCTCTTTATTCTTAATTTCTTCTCTCTCTTTTTCTTGTAGTCTTTACTTCATCTTCCTATTCTTTTATATTTAGTTTGTATTACATTTTTCTAGCATAGTATTATAATTAACATTCTAAAAATTATATGGATTTTTTTGGCATGAGAAGAATTCTTAGAAGATTTGTTATATAACTGAAAGAAACCCCTGCCTCATTTGTGGTAATGGTTTGTTGTCTGTCAATATTGGCAAAGAAAAAGACTTTCAAACTACATGGTTAAATTTGTTTAAAATATGAAAGTTACAGTAGATCTTTAATTAGCCTCTCTTTTTTTCAGAATATGCATTTGGTACTTTCCCATGGCTAGGACTTCATTTCATCCTCCATTCTAAAATATGATTCTGGCCATTTCCCATCTGTATGGTGAACTCATAGGCTTAATAACATCCCACCACAATATTAAGGTGTCTTCTTGGTACTCTATTCAATCACATCTTTTCCTCAGAAAGTAGTGGGGCTCCTGTAAATGACTTTAGGGGCTCTGTATTTACATTCAATTTCCAGTTCTGCACTACCGGTAGAAAATGATTATCAAGGCATGAAATTAGAAGTCTCACCCAGGGGAAAACAATTGGATATTTTGTTCTTTCTCTATCGCTTCTTCTCCCTTATTAGTGGGAGGAAAGAAGCAATCACCAGAACGGTCAGAAATGTTTATTTACCAATATTAAGATGCTGCCTAGGCAGGTTTTTTTTTTTTTTTACAGCATAAAATAATTGCTCCCTAGGATGTTGGTGACTAAGGAAGGCAAAGTGCATATCCCAAGTTGAGGCAGTGGAGCCTGAAATGAGAGCTTGGGGCCCAAAGACAGGTACCAGAACAGTCGCTGAGGAGTTCAGCAACAATGATAATCCCAACTGTCCACCCCCATAACAACCCTAGCAACAATTAAGCCTAACACCCCCACACACTCCTACTGGGATGGGCAATAATAATAATAATAGCTGTAAGGAAATACTTCCTAAATAGTGTGTGTGTATGTGTGTGTGAGGGAGGCGGGGGCGGGGGGGGGAGAGGGAGAGACTTGGAAATCAAATCACAAAAAGACTGGCAATTACTCTTATTCATGTTTAAACAGCAGCCATCTTTGCCTCAAAAAGGTACAGAAGTTTTTTCTTCTTCTTTTATGCTGGTAGACATTCAGTCTGACATTGGAATTTATTTAATTATATTTGTCAACCGCCTTAAATCCATAGAGATAAAACAAATAGTAATTAAAAAACAGAGCAGATAAGAGTAAGGTAGGGTGGAGTAAGATAGGGTAGGGTAGGGTAAGAGAAGAATAGACTAGACTAGAGCAGAACAGAACAGAATACAATACAATAGAATACAATCTTTTTCAGCTTTCTTTCTTAGCTGATAGCTTTAAAGAATAAAAAGGAAGGTGCTGTGGAAAATATAGAACGGCTGTAAGTAAAAGACAATGTTATCTTGATTTTTTCCACCACTCCTTCCATATACATAACATTTGATGAAAGAAGTAGGACAACTTTGCACAAAGAGAGCCTGAGACAGGAAATCAGACAAATAGATCAAAAGTAATGTGAACATGACAGCAGCCTAGGGCAGGGAGTCATGGGCACACAACACAAAACAACTTAATCTCTTGATATTTCATTCTCTCCAATCTCTCTCCTTGGTAGGCAGGGAAGGGGAAGCAGTTTCTGTAGACCACCTCTCCTTTGCCTAACCTTTCCCCCCATCCTTGGTAGAGCAGAGAGATCAGAGAGAAATTTCAAGAGAATAAACTGCTCTTCCTACATATAGAAAGCAATGTGATCATGCCAGCAGCAGAAAAATGTCAAGGCAAAGGAGAGATTGCCTACAGAAACTGCTTGCTTCCCCCTTGCCCTTTGTAAAACACAGAGATTGAATTTCAAGGGAATACTGCAAGCTGTTTACATAGAGCACCCACAGCTTCCAGCCCCAGGCTGTTGGCTGAATAACATTGCTTTCAATGTATAGAAGAGTAAACAGCTTATTTGCTTGTAATTCTTCTGTCTGCCTTGCAATGGTATAATAAAACAAACAAACACAGGTCAGGCATAGGAGGAAGTGTACTGGATATAATGGTGATTATGTGTCTGAGGGAAGCTAAGAAGTTTGTAAATAAGCTATAATGTTATTTTTTTCAGCATTGTTTGAACAGTTGCTGAGCGAATGGTCAATAGGTGTAGACTACCTGAACGGTGGTGGGGTTCAATTTTTTTTACTACCGGTTCTGTGACCATAGCTTGATGGGTGTGACAGGGGAAAAATACTGTAAAATCTCCATTTAGAGGTGGAATTTGCCGGTTCTCTGAACTACCCAAAATTTCCACTACTAGTTTTCCAGAACTGGTCAGAACCTGCTGAATACCACCTCTGTACCTGAAGTCTAAGAGAATATGGAACCTAAGGCTGAAATTGTCATTACTTAGATGAACATGACCTCTATTAGTACAGAAAAGACTATAAGTATCTGATAATATATTGTACATTCATGTTCATGAGAAGTGTGGACAAGAGTATGCCAGTTTTGCTTATGTAATCTCCAATGCAGCAAAGAATGAGGAATATGTTACAAAGAAAACCCCTTTTTAATTTATTTATTCAATTTCTCTTGGAATCATGCAGCTCTTTAAGGCAGCTTCACTTCACTGAGATTTCAATGACAGCCTCCTTTCAAAATGAAGGCAGAGATTGAAATGCTTCCTTGCTCTCCCCTGTAGAGGTTGTGTGCAGAAACTGCTTTTGGCAAAGTGGGATGTTTCTCATGGCTTGGCCTCCCACCACAACTCTTTGCTAGGACAAAACCATACACTCCAGGAGGCATCTTATCATGCTGAGGGAAATTGACATGTCTCTGCAAGGGGAATCTGGAGCAATCTGAAGGCCTTTTCCACTTTGCATACTTTTCTGAAATGAGGAATCTTTGATGCTCGGTGGTTTTCTTGCAGATGTTTCATTACCCAAACTAGGTAGCCTCATCAGTGCTGAGACAGCACTGAGGACCTCTCATGTCAAACTCATCTTGATCCCATCCTTGCTTATTCTCTCTCATCCATCCTAAAGCTTACTAGATTCATGCAGCTAATGAATAACAGTGGAGCCTAGATGGAACCAAATGGGGCCTGGTAAGATCCAGGAACAGTGGAGGGAGGCTAGCTCGACTCACAGGCTTACCTGAGCAGTCAGATCAGGGCTGCTCAAGTTGGTGCACAGGCACCATGTGGGAAGGTAAGATAAAGGCAAGCCATGAGGACCCAGTGTGCCACATAGAAGGTGACTGGGCGGGGCGAGCGTCAGGTGAGCGGGGTGAGCAAGCATCAGGTGGGTGGGGCAAGCGAGCGAGAAGTGACTGGGCAACTGGGTCAGGGGCATGGCCAGCCAGAAGTTACTACCAATTTGGCGACCCACGCCAAATCCTTGCTAACAGTTCGCCCGAACCGGTGTGAACCAGCTGAATACTACCACTGCCATATGGGACAACCAAAGTGTCTCATATTCACTAGCACCACCTTCTGAATGCAGCTTGATAGGAGGATGAGGTCTGCTGCCAAACAATGTTGATGTGGTTCTTTGTTTCGCCAATGGAAGACAAAGGAATCATGAGAGTTGAGGCAGCATCAGTCCATTCATCTTTTTCTCTATTAGAAAATGCTCCCCGGGCATAATTTTCATCCCCTCTTGACAAACAAGTTTAAATCTATCCATGAAAGATATATATTTCAGGTTACCTGCTGATCACCTCTACCTGAGGTAAGGGCCTCTCCACAGTTTTCACTTACTGCCACTGATTTTGATTTATGTAAATTGTAATCAATGGTTCCCTATTGAACAGAAATATATGGTAAAGCAGTCTATTATGATAAAATGTGAAAGTCTGTTAAGATATATCGCAGTTAATAAAATATTCCTCTGGACCCTTCGGACAATTTATAAAAGTTGATTTGTTGTTATTAGAACTTAACTGCAAAATGAAACAAGTTAAAGCAACTATGTTAAGTAGAGCAATGTTTCAGCTTTGGTAAGAGAATCCTAAAAGTTTATAGTTATGATAGAAAGGCAGCAGAATTCACCAAAGAAAAATAACACTTTTGTTGTTGTTTTTTGCAGTTTCCTAGATTTTTTTCCCCATCCTGGATCTGCCCATCACATATTACTTTGCACAACAACTGTGTGTCAGTATTTTAGCCAATTTTTGCAAACTAACATATCTACTGTATACTTGAAGGTGGGGATTTATCTCCCAGCTTGCAGGGTGGTTTCTGAACATTTCATTACCAGGCCATGCAACATCGTCAGTGGAATTTAGGGAATTCCCTAAATTCCAATGAAAATGTTACTTAGCTTGGTAACGAAACATTCAGAAAGCACCCCACAAGCTGGCAGAATGAACTTCCACCCTCATCCTACGCACAAGTTACAGATATTCACCACTATTACACATCTATACTTGTCCAATGCCTTGGTTCATTACTTCTTTTCTCCCTATTACATCTTTTTAAAGTTTGTTCTGTGGGCCCCAGTGCAATTAGCACTGTAATTTCAGATGATTGTTTTCATGAAAATGATCGTGAGTAAAGGCAATATTTTCTGTTATTAGAAGACACTTTTAGCCAGAATCTGTGACCACATTCATGCCAGCAACTGATCCACAAAATGAGTCAGAGGCGTCGAGTGGGGAAGCTGACAGATCGTGGTTTGATACTAGAACTAGGAGGAGTCTGAAACGTCAAGTTGGGGGGGAGGCAAGCCAGACGCTGATTAGGGAAAGTAGCACGTTGCCTCAATGAGTATAAAAGGACACCACAGCTGGGTTTGGAAAACTTGTCAGGAACAAAGTGACTGTTAGTGCTTGAATGGAGTGTGGATTTTTATAGCAGAGGCTCTGAGGCTGAAGATTGTTTGCCGGGACTAGTATGCCGAATAGANATATATATATATATATATATATACAGTGTGTGTGTGTGTGTGTGTGTGTGTATTTGTTTGTTTTCTTAAGTTTTCATGGGTACTTACATTGTATGGTATTCAGCTTTGTTCGGGTATTTTCCCACGTCATTATAGTTGTGCTTTTAAAGTTGTAGCAACATTTTGGCAGA
>BHEV01051321.1:0-19719 GCA_004319985.1 Emydocephalus ijimae | reverse complement strand
CTGGACACCTGCATTACTGGATGGAAGCATTCCTGTCAAACAGACAACAAATGGTCAAAATTGGGAGCGTCCTATCAAATTTTGTACCTGTCAACAGTGGTGTTCCCCAAGGCAGTGTTCTGGGACAACTCTTTTCATACTCTACATAAATGACCCCTGTGATCATATCAAGAACAACTGCGTTCTCTTCGCTGATTATGTAAAGCTATTCAACACCACAGACAATACTGCTACCCTTCAAAAAGACCTTAACTATGTATCAGAATGGTCAAACAAATGGCAATTTCAAATCTCTACAAATAAATGCTCTGTCCTACATATTAGCAAAAAAATAATAATCAGAAAATAAAATACAGGCTGAATAGTCAAGATCTTGTTGATGATCCAAACTCTGTCAAGGATCTTGGAGTACTCATCTCAAATTACCTAAGTGCTAGAGCCCATTGTAACTGTATAGCCAAAAAGGCATTAAGAGTTGTTAATCTAATCTTCCATAGCTTTTTCTCTGGTAATATTACATTAATAATGTTAATAATAATAAATAATAAATAATATTAAGCATACAAAACATTTGCTAGACCAATTGTAAATCTATGTAATTATAAACCCTCATTCCATTCCAGTTCAGTTCTATCATTAATAATCATTTAAACCAAAACATCTTTAGCACTTCTTTTTAATTAAATATCATACTTCTTTAAAAACACATACAATCTCCATAATTAATTTTTCCCTTATTTCTCTTCACGTTTTATAAATCATTAAATATACCTTTTGTTACATTTATTTATTGACAAGCATTCCACTGAATTACATTTTATCAGACATTTTAATCATACATTGTTTCATATTTTCTAAAATTATTTCTGCTTCTAATATAACCATACTATCTTATGTACCTTTGCAGAATCCCTTTTTCCATTAAATTTTCACCCATTATCTCTAAATAGACCCTGTTTCTCTATATTTTGCTTCTGTCCTTTATAACTTCTTTTCCTTTCTTTCTTCCCTCTCATCTTCTCCCTCCCCTTTTTACCCCCTTGTCTCTCTAGTTCTAATTTTTTCTTCTGCATTTCCCTCTTCTGTTGCTTTCTGATTTTATACTTATTTTTCACTCTATTTTGGGGGGGAGTTGTTTTTCCCAATCTTAAACTTTCCATTCTCTTTCTCCCCTTTCCTTCTCCCCGCCATCAAGATTACTTGTTCATTAAAGATAGCTTCTATTTTGTCGCAATTTTCTTGTTCTGCAGGCATTTCTTGTTGTTTCTCATAATTCCAAATCTCCATTTCTAAACACTGAAATATGAAGCCAAAAGAACCTCTCCCTTCTTGTGCATCTTCTTTGTACTTTTTAAGTTCCATTTTCAGTTCTTCTAAAAGTGGAGCCATTTTAAAAAGTTTTATACAACCACCCAATTGATTTTAGTCATTCAAAACAATAACCAAGAATCCAGAAATCATCAAGTAATCCAGATAGTCCTGAGTTATATCTTCTTATTTCTTTTTCGACTTTCTCTTCCTGGGGTTTTTGTTATGATATTTCAGTTGGTATGTATCTTTTGGAAGTCTTGTTGAGATTTTGCTGTAAGTTCTTTTTTAATTCCAGGCAGTCTCCTCCCATCCAGATCCTGCCCTTTTATTCTTTCTCTCTCCTTTCCTGTTTTCAAAAGCTTTTAATTATCCAGAAATCTTTATTATCCCTTTATTATCCCTTTTATTTTCAGCATTAAATGCCTATTGATGTCAAAGTGGATTTTTTTCCAATTTCTTGCTTGTCTCTTAGCTGTCAGTATAGGAAAAGGAGAAAACCAAATCTTTTCCCTTTTCTCTCTCCTTTGCAGCTTAAAAATCTTCTTAGGGAACAATGTTATTGTTTTTTAACCGTTTCAATTCCAGGATACCTTATTTGTTGCTTTTACTGTTTGACCCGGTCAACCAAAACTTTCTCTTATCTTCCTCCTGCACATACTTTTCCGGTTGAGTTCTTCTTTATGGTGGCCATTTCTGACCACCGCTGCAACTGCCTTTGGGAAAGGGAGTAATGGCCAGCTGGGGAGGAGAGATGCAGCTCTCCTCAACCCTGCTGGCAGTCTCCACCCCCCTTCACCACCTCTACGGGGTGGCTTAGCCCCGAAACTAGCTGGCTCGGGACGCTCCAGCAGCGAGCAGGGATCGAAGCCTTGCAGAGATAAGGTTTCGGTCTGTCACTGAAGAAGCTCAAATTATTGTACTGTTGTACAATCTTTCTTTTTTTTAAAAGAATATAGTATTATAAGAATGTGCCAAGCAGAATTCGATTGGAAGTTATGTACTATGTGTATTCTGTTGAAGGTCATTAAAAGAGGGGAAAAACTATATAGAAAATGTAAAGTAGTATAAGATATGGAATAGAATACAAAAAGGAGCATGAAATTGAGTTTTGTGTCTGTATAAAGAAGTTCAACCTGGGATCATGCTATTTTCAAAAAAATATGTTTTACTTGTATTTTGTGTGTGAAAACCCAAATAAAACTTTATAAAAAAAAAACACATTTGCTCGACCAATACTCAAATACACCTCATCAGTCTGGAACCCACATTGCGTATCTGATATTAACACAGTTGAAAAAGCGAGAAATATTTCACAAGAAGAGTTCTCCACTCTTCTACTCATTGCAGAATACCTTATGCCACCAGACTCGAAATTCTAGACCTAGAAAACCTTGAACTATGCCGCCTTCGGTCCGATCTAAGTATAGTATATAAAATCATACATTGCAATGTCCTACCTGTCAATGAATATTTCAGCTTCAACCATAACAACACAAGAGCAAACAATAGATACAAACTCAAGGTTAATTGCACCGAACTTGCTTGCAGGAAATACGACTTCAGCAACAGAGTGGTCAATGTCTGGAATACTCTACTTGACTATGTGGTTTTTTCCCCAAACCCCAAAAACTTTAACCTTGGACTGTCTACTATTGACCTCACCTCTTTCCTAAGAGCTTTGTAGGGGGCATGCATAAGCGCACCAAAGTGCCTACCATCCCTGTCATATTGTTTCTTTTATATAATATTTTTATTTTTCTTATATGTATCCATGTATTCATAACTATGTTTTTACTTATACCTATTATCTTGTAAGCAATTGACAAATAAAAAATAAATAAATAAAAATAAATATATAAGAAAAATTACATGATAGTTTTTTCCTGAAACCAAATTGTTTATTAGAGAGTAGGTTTTTTGTTTCTAGGTGTAGGATAACGGATTGGTTAATAATTGATTCCATTACTTTATAGGTGATGCAGCATAAAGAGATTGGTCTGTAATTTTCAACTAGGCTGGCGTCTCCCTTTTTGAAGATGGGGATGACCTTGGCTTGTGACCATAGTTTTGGCAAGGAGCTGGTCCTGAAAAATTTTTCAAAGATTATGCTTAGAGGTTTGGCTATGGCAGTGGATAACTTTTTTAAGAAGTAGGCACATATTCCATCTGGTCCAATAAGTGAATTCAGCCTGTTTTACTTAGTGTTATGTGTGATTCAACACTAAGTCTCAGTCCTATAAAACAAGTAACAACTCAATGCCCTGTGTTTTGGGGAACTGGAAACAGCAAAATCATTAAAACATGGTAATGTGGATTGAATGATTTATTGGAAATGCAGTTTTCCAGAATAAAATATTTTTCTTCTTAAATTATGTCCAGAAAGACATTCCAAGTATTGTATGTGTTGAGAATCAAAAATTGTATTATTTAATGGGATGTACAAAATTATTTTAAAAACTTTATAATAGTCATATGTTTAGTCAATGAGCATACATTAGAACCAAATATTTATATCCAAAAAACATCTGGAGCAATTCCAAGTTAGACCAGAAAGAATTAACAGCATGAAGAAGATATATGTAATTAGTGTTAAAACATTAAAGAAAATAAAGACATCAGTCATTAACAAACTCCCCCCCCCCATTACTCTTTTCTGTACTAATTCAGAAACCAGTTTCAAAAAGCTGCCAGGGTATTTTGTGTGAAACAAATGAAATGGTTAAAAGAAGACACAAGCAGTTATTGCAAAAATACAATTGATTCGTCTTGAAATCTTTACATACAAGTATGACTGAAGGCTTTTTGTGGTATTTTATCTTAACGCTTTCTACAACTTGAGATAAACAGAGCACCTTTCATCATGTTATTGTAGAAAGAAATTTAAATTAAATACAGTATATGAACAGTGAAAACAAGTTTTTAAAATGTAATTTTAATGCACTTTTCCTTAAAATCACATTTGACCCAAAGAATTAAGACCACTTAGCTTTAGCCAGTAACTACCTCTATATGTTTTACAGCCCAGATGCTGTGTAGCAAAGGTCCCTAATCCCATGAGTCCCAAATGTAAATATCCCCTCCCCCCTATATTTAATAACCTGTAGAGTTCTGCACATCACACTTCTGAAGTCTAGAGGTACCCTGAAAAGCAATAATTTGTTCCTAAAATAGGAAGGTTATGGTTCTGATTAGGAATTCTTAGCACTCATCCCCACAATGATGAATAGGCAAAATATTAACAACTACACTTTCTGTTATATTGTCATTCTCTTACTATCCACTCTTTATAATTGTTCACCACTTGAAAAATACATTTTAAAAATGCAACTTTTGGCTACCAAAAATTACTTATTTGGCTTTGAATATCTCTGGAGTCAGATTTCAGGTTGATCTAAAATTATAAGTGTTACTTCTCGTACCTCATTTTTCAAATTTACTATTTTATTCAAAATATAATGACAAGAATTCAAAGAATTATATAGCCTACATCACATTATTTTGGAGCAGGAGTCGCCAACCTTTTGGACCTCAGGGAACACCAAACTCATAATTTTAAATCTTGTGGACCATTAATATGAATTTTGACTGATGGTGGCTTGCTGATGTTTTCCCAGGATCTCTGCAGAAAGCAGCAGAAACCCTGGGAAAATCCCAAAAAAGTCTGCAGGAAAATTCCCCACCCAGTTTTCCTACCAATCAATCATTCTTTATTTGGGATTGCAGGATTCCGTCTCCAGCTCCATTCTCAGGGGGAGAGAGAGAGAGAGAGACTTTTGGCTTAATGCAAGGAAAGCAGCAGAAGTCTTTCTTTCTCTCCCCCAAACTCTGCCAGAAATGAGTCTTTGTGAGACTTGTCATTCCAGCGCAGCCTCTTGGAGAAGGATGCCCTGCAGGGTCCCAAAAACTCATTTCTGGCAGAGTTTGGTGGAGAGAAAGAAAGACTTTTGCTGCTTTTCTTGCATGCAGCCAAAAGCAGAAGAAGAAAGAAGTGGAAAGAAGCAGCCTGGCAGTGTTTCATTTTGGAAATAATTGTGAAAAGTAAATTCTGAAACCTATGGAAATGGGAACTTGTTTGCAACTCTTTAAAATGAACACCTGGTCCTAGCATGGGACCAGATGTGGCTGTATCTAAGATCTTGGGAAAGATATAGCTGCTTTAAAAGAGTTGCAGACAGCGGTGGCAGTCACACTCCCATGTGCTCCAAGGTTACTTTTCTGGAATTGAAACTAAAGTTTTACTAGCCTTTGTTTGCTTCTATGAAACTTGCTCTGCAACATTGCTCTGTTGTTTAACCAGAAGGGTTAAAATAATTAAGAACCTTTAAACATCACCATGCTAACTAAAAATTGACAAAGTTTTCCGTGGTTTTTACTTATATAAGTAGTGAGTAATAATATTTTCACACATTTTTGTATACAACTTTTAATGCAAAAAAAAAAAAATAACTGCTTTTTTAACAGTTATTTAAAAATTATTTTTTAAATGTTCCTTTTAAAAATTATTCTGGAGGTTAGCAGGTTGGATTTGCAGATATTGCATTTATCTGCTTGTCAGCTGCTTCTAGTTATGAATTATTCTATATTTAAGACTAATTTCTATTGTTTATTTCTATTTCTATTTTCTCTTCTATTTCTACTTTCAATTATTTATTTACACTTGTAATTATGTCAGGGTGATGATTTTAAAAATTGTTTATATTCAATGTAAATAATTTTAATGAATGTTAAGTTTAAAATTGGTTAAAAACTAAGCATGAAATGAAAATTTATTAATACAATGTTGTTAACAAAAAAAAAAACTATTTTCATTACTTAGAGGCCTCCTCTTAATCTTATAACATAGAAAGAGGCTGTCACAAGCGTCTTCCATCTACTTTCAAATGCCGCTCAGCAGGCCAGTTTTAAAAGTTAACTAAGCTTATGCCTGATTAGCATGTGGATGTGTAATCACCAAGGAAAACAAGATTGTAGCTTACCCTTGGGAGAAAAAACATCCTAAAAAAGGCAATGGTAAACTGTTTCCATAGTATTGCCACGAAAACAATACAGTTTTGTTCCAGGTTGTCATTTCTAATTGACCTTGACTCAAAGCTGCCTTCACCTTCAAGGATAGGTAAAAAGATTTTGTGACCATAATCAGGACTTGCATTTCCTAAGTAAAACTTATCCAAATAGGCTAGTGCAATAATCTCAATTCAATAATCAAGTATGATTTAAAATTATGAAAGGGAATTTCTTAATAACAAATTCCAATCTATTCAACTTCTGCTAAGATGTGTGACCAAAAGTATATTAAACAGCCTGAAAAATAAGACTAAAATTTCATTTAAGCCTTTGGGTGTATTTATGTTAGAACACATCATGATCTGTGTTGATTTTATTTTGTCCAATAGTTTCCAAATCAGACTTGACAACATGAAGGATTTGATTGTTACTCTGAAAAAGCACCAAGATTACAAAGTTTGTTTTAATCGTCCTTTTCTACAATCACTTCACCATGAAGCACTTTCCTTCTTTGACGTAGCATGTGAAAGTACAGTTGTGGAAACACTAAAAAAAAGGCAAAAATAAAACAAATTAGACTATGTTGAAAATAAAACGTGCAATCAAACTTCAGTGCATTGAACTGATAGAATACGGAACTGAATCTTGGATTAGTAAATTGGCTAGAATCTTCCATATATGAAAGCCCAAGAATTTGTTTTTACCTTATTGTGCACTAGTCTTTAATAAGGTTTTATTACTATTTCAAAATGATCATTTTGAATTAATATATTCATTAATAATTCAATGAATAACACTGGGTAGTATTTCATAGATAATTATTTCAACATATAACTGAACATTTGAGAAGAAAATAACTCAATGTTCCTGATTTATAATGAAGATATGCTGGGAAGTAATTCTAGGTTTTGCAAATCCAATAAATCTGGAATACCTGAAATATACTACTGATCAATCTAGTGCAGTTTTGTCTACCTCAGTAAATCGCAGCTCTTCATGATCTCTTGCTCACTAAAATTTATTCCAGGCTATTCAAAATCCTTATAATTCTAGATATCACACCTTGTGAGTTGTGATGCCTGACAGAATTTCATTGAAGACCCATGTTTTATTATTAAGCAACAGTTAATTTCAAATGAGTATAACTTTCATAGCGTTCTTGAAAAGTAGTTTTATAAAACAAAAATGATAATTTCTATATATATTCATTGAAACTTACATGGTATATAAGAGGCCATGATGATGAGCAGGAAATAATAGTAGTCAAAAGACACATTATATTTGTTGGGAAGTCTCACTGAAAACATGCCTGATCTCTTCACATATGGTAACGCTGCATAAATTGTTAGAAGCTCACCAACAACTCCTACTGGATATAGAATGATGAAAAAATTGTACCTGGGGTAAAAATAAAAGCAGATAAATTGCTTGTCTTCTGCTTTGCAACACACAACTAGCAAAGGAAAGATGAACTGAAAATCTATGTGCATTTATCTAAAATAAATTCTGGATAGAATGGTTTGTCATGTGAAAAATGTATTTGTATCCAGCATAATGTAGTGTTCTTAACTTTGCTTTAAATATGTATGTATTCTGCTGGGCAAGCCAACACCTGAATATCTTTTTCAGATATCGATATTACTTTGAAGCCCTGCCTGAAAATCTGTTCATAGGGATGTCACTGGGAAAGGGTCTTGCAACCACCAACTAAAGTATCATCCTTGCATGTGAGGAACTGCCTTACCGCATTGGGATTAATCTCTCTCAATCATTCCAGCTGAAAGGGATACTTCAGATCCCATCCGTCAAAGGATTTTAGCTAGTGGGATCCAGAAGAAGACCCTTTTCTATTGTAGTCCCCATTATGTGGAATATTTTCCTGTTGGACATGAGATTCGACCTCACATCCCTGGCCTTCTGGAAATGCACTGCTACTTGGTTGGGGTCATGACTGGGGCCTACTATATTGGGAGCAACTAATGAGATAGAAAAGATTCTTTCCCCCAAGCTTTCCATCATATTGATTTTTAATTTTAAACTTTCTATTCTATTTAATTGTTTTTTCACTTTACTTTGATTATATTGTAAACTGCCCAGAGTTGATATATTAGTGATATGGGCAGCCTAGAAATCCAATCAATTAAAAAATGTGGATGCTCATAAAAAGACATGATTTCAATTACACAGCTATGACTATCTTTTCATTCTCCCTTATAGATAGCCCTGCCTACTTGAAATATAACTGCATAAAGAAAGGCAAAGATTTCCCATGTCCAATCATGTCTGATTCTAGTGAGTGGTGCCCATGTCCATTTCTTAATGGAGCCAGCATTATCTGAAGACATTTCTGTGGTTATATGGCCAGCATGACTATATGTCGAGATGCATGGACCGTTTCTCACTGAAGGGCATACTGTAACAATGTGCTGGCTATCTACCCAGAAATAGGCTTTATAAATTCAGCAGATCTATAACGGTTCTACTGAATATTTATACCAGTTAGAAAACTTTTTATTCTCACCAATAAGAGGTTTTAAAGATTAGTATTCATAATCTAAGATATTCTAAAATGTTATTGCTGCTTTTTCCCTTATTTCCTTATAATTTTTTGTTAATTTATTCATTTTACTTTTCTATAAGAACATGAGGCCTTAGATTATAGTGACACTTATATATTTAGCTTGGAAGATATGCACTAATAGTTTAGGATGGCATTAAAAATGCTAGGTTGAATGTTTTAAAAATGAACTAAATAACATCAGTCAAGCAATCCCCACAGCTATTTCTTATAGGCAACTATTGAAGTTATATGGATAAAAGCTCACAACTGACAGAATGGCATCTTGGGAAATGCTAGGATTTTTTTTTTAATGAAAGACTGCTTGCTTTGAAAAGCATTGCCTTATTTACTTGTTGTCAAGTCACACACTGAAAACCTTCAAAAGGATATGAAAATACTTGAAGAGTTTTCATGCAAGATACAGCATGCAAATGTAGCCTTCATAAAATAAAACCTCTCTTCAACTCATGCTGGGAAAAGCAAGGAGACAGTTACAAAAACTGCACAAAGGGCATTCCATGAGGAAAATAGTTAAGATTTAAAGCAGCAGCCCCAGAACCTGAAAACTTCATTAAGATTTTATGGACTTAGAGAATATATGGGTCAACTGGAATGGAATAAATAGGATTCAACAAGAGGTTCAAATTGTTCTGAAGGAGAAACCAATAATGCAATTTTAACTATAACAACTAAAAATCAATAAAGTGTAGATTAAAATTATGCCTATGCAAAAAATAATTGCAAAACCAAAATTTGAGAATTTAAACCAAAAAGTCAACTGAATGAAAAACTCTTTTGAATTTTGAATGCCCACTTTAAAAAAGTCAAGTGGAAAAGTTCAGATTAGGGCTATCATTTTCATTTCACAAAAGAATGGCTGCCATCTAATTGTCATATAGATTTTTGCAATTCTATTTTAGATTATAGTTATCTTTATTCCATGAATTCAGACAACTTGCAGAATTTCTAGTTTGAAACTTAGTAAGCTCGGTGTTTGAAACTTAGTAAGACTATTATCGTCATTACACATTTTGTTAAGTTTCAAACAATTTGAACTAATTTGCTTACTTTATTGTTAATGAGCTGCTCTTGAGCTATTGTATGTGCTATCTTCTTCTGAAAAATAATATGAAAATTGTTTTAGCCTTTACATGTATGCAATCCTGTAAATCAAGTTTAGAAATTAAATTCTGTACATTCACAAGGAACAAAACAATGTTCCAGCAAAACAATGTTTATTTTTACAATAAAAGTTATTTGTGGGGAAAAAAAAAAATCAGCAAAGTGATACGTTCGTTTTCTTTTTTTAGTTCCATTGAAATGTTTGAAAATTTAAATTGCTAATTTACTGGCATTCTTTACTTATCATTGCTCATAATTTATTGCTAGTTACTGCACATTTATGTAGTATTGTAATGATGTATAGCAATATTAACATTTAATTGAACACATAGTACAGCTTGATGGAAAATGATCCCATCTTTCTAAAGAGACCTAAGTTCAATTCTCTAATCAGCTTGAAAGCTCTTCATGAAATTCAATTAATTTCATGTTAGTTAAAATAAAAACCTGATCTACCTTGAGAAGAAAAAAATGCCCCAAATGTTAATTGTGTAGTCCTTTGCAAAATATATGACTATGATTGAATTTCTAAAGTGAAAAACACTTTTACTGGATGGACATAAAAAACAACATACTACAATCACTATCATAACATCCAGAGCCTCAATTTCCATCCACAAACTTTGTGAAAACCAATATGGCTACAACAACTAGCTACTGAAGGAGAAGTTACCTAGGAATAAAGCTCATGTTGGATATGAATAGAATATTTGAAATTTAAGTGCTCTAATAAATCACTTTCTAATTTTGTAGATATCACATGCCTTTCCAGAAACCATACCTTACATATTTTTATCTACCTTCTTTTACATTTATTTCCAGCAAAATAATGGCCTAAAATGGCAGAACAGAAAGCCTCTTACAAATTTTATAGTAAGTAACATTTTGCATTGCAATATGCAAAAATGGAGGACACCTTAAACGATACACTGACTATCTTATAAGAACCAGGAAAATATACAATTTGTAACTGAGACAGCCAGTTTGGTGTAGTGATTAAGATGCTGACTTAAAAACCAGGAGACTGGGAGTTCTAGTCTTTACTTCAAGATGAAGGCCAGCTAGATGACCTTGGACCAGTTACTCTCTCTCAGCTTAACCTACCTCACAGAGTTGCTGTGTGGAAACCAGGAGGAGGAGATATTTATAAAAAATTATAAATGCAGGATAAACGTCTAATAAGCAAATTAAAATAAATTCAATATTCAGTCTTTTTAAAACACACACACAAGCACGCCTTAGGAATATTAATGATATAAGCAAAGGGAAAGTTAACTAAGAGTTACATAATTCTGCTTTTAAAATACATCCAATTCTAAGAATTTACACTGTGTTTCAAGCACATCAAATCACTTTATAGACATACACAGAAAACTCCCAAAGCAAATTTCTTCCTTGCTGATTAGGCATGCATAAAAAGCATGCTCAGAACAATGTGAAACTAAACTGCAAGGCATTCTCCACCTGGCCCATTTTATGAAGTATGGCAAATGGTTGAGCATATTGAATGTGTAGAAGGAATATCGAGTAATCTCAGTCACAGTCCAAACAACCAGAAAAAGAATAACACTCTCCTCATTCTGGATCTGTGGAAGTATAAAGAACTAAAGTTTCCTTGAATCCTTAGAATTGCAACAGACTCTCAGAGAAGTCACCAAAATCAATATTGTTTAGGACAAATATGATAGGATGAAGATGCTGTCTATATTTTAGTCAAAGTAAAGGTTCCCCTTGTGCATATGTGCTAATGGTTTCCGACTCTAGGGGGTGGTCAGTGGTGGATTAAGGCTCACTGGTGCCCTAAGCACTGACAAATCTTGGTGCTCCCCCCCTTCTACTTACTGTACAAAGGAAACCATATTCTCACCAATGGACATAGTGCCCTAAGCATGTGCTTAGTCTGTTTAATGGTTAATATACCACTGGGGGTGGTGCTCATCTCAGTTTCAAGCTGAAGAGTCAGTGCTGTCCGAAGACGTCTCCATGGTCATGTGGCCGGCATGACTAAATTCCAAAGGCACACAGAACGCTGCTAACTTCCCACTAAAGTTGGTCCCTATTTTTCTACTTGCATTTTTTACGTGCTTTCGAACTGCTAGGTTGGCAGAAGCTGGGACAAATAACGGGAGCTCACCCCGTAACGCAGCAGTAGGGATTTGAATCGCTGAACTGCCAAAAGTGAGTAGGTTACTATTAAACAGAAAAAATGTAGAAGCAAAGAACTGATATGTACTGTAACATTTTTCTTATTTTAAAACTAGCCATTCCCTTCTGTTTCTAGCATTCTTTTTTTTAAGATAATCATTTATATTTGGTCCTACTATCCCCATCACCCTTCCCCAACCTGGTGCTCTACAGATGTCATGGAATTCCAAAACTCAGAATTTCAAATAAAAAATGCCCAAGCTAGGTGGGGAATTCTGAATTTTGAAATCCTATACATCTGGAGAAACAGTAGGTTAGTAGAATGCTATAGTAGTTTCTCAGAAGCAACTTCTCTAGAATTCCATCATAAATACATGTAGGGATGCAAAACTATTCAGGCAACTGGCAAAAAAACCATTATTTTTTTACAGATGTTGCATTGGGTTAGGTTTTGAGGGATTCTTTGGCAGAACACCTTTGATCCATAAAAGAATAAAACAAAACAAATTAAAAATTCTTGCATGTACTTTTCAAAATAAAATGTTACCACTGCTGCAATGAAGAACTTTTTTGCTGTTTGAAGGCAGATGGAGAAAAGCCTTTAGTCTTTTCACTATTTCAAGAGTTTGTATTGATCTAGCCATTCTTTTATGATATCAGCATCTATGGTGGATTAAATTAATTCCTAGATTTACAAAATAAGATCTATTGATTAGTTTCTGAGAATCATTATAGACAAGTAATTTTCCTTTCATTAAAATAGGAAGAATTTTGTGATAGATCTTCTTGCTCGAAAGCTAATACACATTCCAATGACGTCTAAATCGTTTTTTTAAGAGAAAAGAGAACCTTGGATACTTCCAGCTAATGCACTACAATGAGTAATACATTTTAATATCAGTTTTAAGAATATCAATTTTGTTGTTAATGCATTCAAAAAAATTTCTCTGTATTTAAGGAATAGGAATATTTCTGTTTAACTTTTGTATCAACATTGTTATATTTAAAGTGTGATTTCTGGGAGTCGAGGGAGGGGTTGTAAACTTATAATAACTCATAATACAATATAATAAATAAACTTATTATAAACAATGCAAATTAGTTAAGGCATGAAGAAGGGATAAGACAGAAATCAAATTGCTTTTTAACTTTTTCTTTCTAATATGAAGAAAACAATAAACAATAATAAATAATTGTGAAGTCCTTCATTAAGGTAGAAACCTTTATCACATAAAATAATTTAAGCATTTTGCAGTTGTTTGTCAAAGCTAAATTCACCTCTAGGTGTAAAATATAAGCAATCTTACACTTATTATGCTTAAGTTTAACATTTTAGAAAACTCATTACTTAACTTTTTTCTCTTTATCTTTAAAGTTATCTGAATCATCAGTCATCACTGTATAAATGCTAATTCAACAGACAACATTATACAGTCAACACTGTATAAATACTATTGTAGCCATATATAAGTTACTTGTGTTTTATAATAATATATTAAAACAATATTTTTAATTTATGTATCTTTATTTATTGCTATATAAATCAAGTATGGGATCATCACACATTTAGGTTTTTAAAGCAATTGCTCTTTTGAAACCTGAATACTTGTTTTGTATATGACATAGTCTAGTTTAATTTGATGCATTATAAATCAGAAAGCTTTATAACCTTTTTGTTATTTCTAATAACATTATCATTCTACAATTATTTAAACTTTTTTTTCTTAGCTAGATAGCCTTTTATAAATAGCCTTTGATTTATAGCCATTCATTAAGTGACCATCTGAAGTTACAATAGCACCGAAAACAGTGACTTATGAGCGGTTTTCACATTTATGATTGTCATGGCATCTCCATGGTCACATGATCAAAATTTGGACACTTGGCGACTGGCCAGCTTTCAACAAGCAACATCAACAGAGGAAGCCAGATTTGCTTAATGATCACATGATTTATTTAACAACCACAGTGATTCACTTAATAAGTGTGGCCAAAAGCCTCAAAATGGGACAAAATTCACTTAACAACTGCCCTGATTAGCAATGGAAATCTGGAGCTCAACTATGGTTGTAAGTTGAGAACTAGCTGTATTTTTTTCCTGTGATTTGGCTCTAATATTCTCCTGGAATCAATGTGGGTTTTTTATATTTTTCATTCTGAGAAACATAAACCTAACATAATCAATATCTTCGAAACTAGGTGATACCTACTACTGATGCTGAAAAAGTATTTATATATAAACGTTGTTTAATTATCTAATCTAATAAAAAATAAACTTTCAAATACCCTAGGAAGAGGGAAAAAAAACCATATGAGTTTTAATCAGCGGGAAGAGGCCATTCCTACTTACTTTCCTACATAAGGAAATCACTAAGTGCCATCTGCTGGTGAGAGATCCAACTGTTTCAAAGTGCACAGGGGTGTACAAAAACAAACCAGCTTTATGTGAGCAAAAGTTCTAAAATCTAAGATTCATCACAATCAATTTACTAACAATTCCTAAGTGAAAGAATTGACCCAACAGGCTATGAAATAGAATAAAACACTGTTTATCTTATTATAATAAAATTTGCACCCCATCTAACCAAAATGGTATAAGGCATTCATGAACATAGTTAACCAGACTTTTTCCTCACTTTTTTGTGCAATAAGAAATGATCTTCTAGTGAATGCATTTAAGATTGGCATTTCTATGTCCATCTGAAGAGAACTTCTTCAACTGAGGAGGATTACATTCTTGATTCAAAACGTTTACTGACATATCAATAATCCCTTTGCAGTCTATCAGAACAGAAGAAAGCTACAAACTATAAAATATAATTGAAATTAATGGGACATTGAAGGACTAGGCTCCATTCTTTTGTTTATTTCTATTTTTCAACAAATCAAAAGCATAGATACACTACTTAGTGCATAATAATTGCTCTTAGGATATATATCCAAAATTTAAGCTGTCTAAAACTGCATGTTTCTTCCCAAACTGAAATCTCTTTATCCAAATCCAGTTTATAATATGCATTACAAGAATAGGTACTTTTTCTTAGTTATTTTAATACGGAGCACTTTACGATTGGAATGGCAAAACATAAAAGTCGTATATCCAGCCTCAATGGCTTTTACAATCACTTTACCCATATGTAATTACTAGGGACTTTTTCATTTCACCTTATAGGTCTGTGCTTTTTCGTCTTTCTTAAAGCATTGACAATGGTTCTATGCCAGGTGTCGGCAACCCACGACTCCAGAGCTGCACGCTGCTCTTTGGGCACACACATACATATATACATACATACACACGGGGGGGGGGAGAGAGACACACACAGATACAGGGAGAGAGTGGGAGAGAGTGGAAAATAGGGAGAGGGGAAGACAGAGATACAAAGGGAAAGAGACAGACACACACAGAGAGATACAGAGGAGGAGAGAGAGATACACACACAGATACAGAGAAAATGGGAGAGAGAGGGGAAGATAGGGAGAGAAAGATAGAGATATACAGAGGGAAAGAGAGGGACACACACAGAGAGATATAGAGTGGGGAGAGAGAAGGGAAGAGAGGGAGATGGGGAGAGAGAGACATAGAGAGATACAGAGATGGGGGAGAGAGAGACATAGAAAGAGAGAGAAAGGTTTTGTGGCTGGGTAGGCATAGCTAGGGGGTCATGTGACTGGGTGGGAATGAGTTGGTCATGCCCACCCAGGTTTTGCAGCTCCTGGTGGGTTTTTTTTTTCCTGTGGGAAACGGGTCCTAACAGCTCTTTCAGTGTTTAAGGTTGCAGATCCCTGGTATATGCTAACTTATATTTCAAGAATTTCAATATATCTCTAAATGTTTAACTGTTTTGGTGATACCAGGATATTGCGCACTGAGCGATGCAATGTTCCCTTTGACGCTTACCTGTTTTATACTATGTGTAACAAACCATACCATGAAGATTCTGGAACTCACTTGGACCCCCGTCACGAGCACAGAAGTGTGCACTACTCCTTAAAAAGAGAAATAGGTCACCGTTGTCCAAAAAAGAGTGGGCTTAGTTAACTGAGAAACTGAAAAGAGACTCACCAACCGCACAGTGGATTATCTGGAAAATTGAAAGGAGAGGTAAACAGAAGGAATTAGAATGTGAATATTCAGAACTGAACTATAGCTGGAAAAATCTCTGCTTAGCTGTATTCTTTTCAGAGATATTTTTCTTACACATACACATGGAAATAATAAATGTAATTTGTACATGGATCTTATATCAAGAATGAATTTTAATGTGGAAAATACAAGCTATACAGTAATCATGGAAAAATTACTAGAGAAGTATGTTTACTTGCCAATTTGGGAGTAGGATTCTGGCAACAAAGAGAGACTGGTTACCTAATTCATTTTAGGAATATTAATTAAAAAACAGAAGCAATCATGAAAAGGAAATGTGATATAATAGCAGGCTGTCCTTTTTCTTATCTCAGCCAAAATGCATCCAATTTAGATTATACAAATTACTGGTTATGGCACTTTTGACCAACCTGGCATCTTCGTTATGATTTCAAGTTAATTATTCAAATTAGATAATTATAATGCAATACAAAAGGATTGGAAGAAGTGACGATGTACCCCAGTTGTAAATAGATGAAATAATAATCTTACTTGTTAGCACAGTGCTTACTACTTATGCTATTTGGTGTAAAATAGTGTTATTAGTCTATAATTTATTTAATTGTTTCTCTCTCCCTTTCACTTTTTCATAGTTACGACTAACATGCAACCCCAACTTAGCCATGGCATTTATTATTGTGTATCCATTTTTTCTATTAATTGTTGCTAATGTCCAAGGGGAGAAAAGGCATGATTAGAAGTTGAAAAGATAAGCAAATAATTATATGGCACTAGAGTTCAATATCTAATTAACCAATCCTGGGACCTATAAAATTATGAAGTCTAACATCTTGAAATAATACACGTGATAATAAATCTTAATTAAAAATAGCAAAATTGGAGAAACCATATGGCCACAAGATATATAGAATGAATGACGCTTCCAACGTATCCCACTAATTCTTTCCAATGGTCATGCTGGTTGTAGCTGATGGGAGGAATTTCAAAGAATTTGGATGGCCATATTTCTTATTCATGTCTTAATGTAAAATCCACCCTGGACAACTAGGGAATTGTGCAAACTAGCTTCAAATGCAAGCTACAGGAGGTTGTTATATATGATTTCTCTAGTAACGACACTTAAAGTGTGTACCTACAGCCCATTCACATGTAATTTTTAGAGGATTGCAATTAGGATTCTTTATTGTTATTATTCTTTATTTATTAATTTTTATTCTGCTTTGTCTTGTAAGACAACTCAGTTGAGGCGCTCCCCTAAGTTTATGCTCCTAGCAGTAGTCCAATGAAGGAATCTGAGCTGAAATTGTTTGTCCCAAAGCCACCTAATAGAGTTCCAGGGGTTAGTTGGGACATAAGAATGAGTTTCTATATTTCTTAACCACTGCCTTATGAGCATTAATGTGTGGTGTGTTTTGCTCCCTTCCAATCAGTGCATATCATTGGGCATTTATGATTACAAATACAAATCCCCAGGATATCAGAGCAAAAGAAGACTTTCCCTACACGACTGCAAGTAAGCATGAACGGAGTGTAGTGTAGGTATCACATGCTTAGGGACTTTTTAAAAAACAAAATAGACATTAAACTGCTCAGAGACTGATTACAGGGAATGGCATCATAATGGATAATAGCCAGCACAAAGAAAGAAGATTGGATATCTGGAAATACAGAAGCCCAACAATACAGATCTTCCTGATCTTTCAGGAATTTCTGAACAAGTTTCAGATGCATCACAAAATAGTGGTAGTCTTTGCTTAATGACTCAAAGTTAAGACAGACCTTCCAGAGTTAATTATCACTTTTTTTCAAATGTCAGCTGACAGCTGCACCCATCGTTCAACCACTTGACCATGATTTTGGGATATATTTTTTTTGCTGGTTTCTGGCATTTGTTTCAGTCTCCAGCAAAAACAAAAAAACCAACAAAAAACCATCTCTTGGGGAAAACAGACTCATTTTATGATACTGGTGTTCATTTAGGAGTTCATTATATTTTCTTAATGACCACCACAAAAAACATAGTAAAACTGAGCATGGTCACATCTTACAACCATAATTCCAGGCTCAGTTACAGTCATTAGTTGAGAACTACCCATATACTAATTGAATTTAGACTACATCACAATCACCTGGATAAGTGCTAAATGAGCACAGAGAGTTACGATCAAATTTGCAACATTAAAGTCTGTAAGATGAAATGCTCTCATAGCACTTTCATATGGGATGTCTATGAATTATAATTTGATCTTGACATCTCACAAAATAACTATTACAGTTACATATATTTTATCAGTGCAGGTGAGTGCAGCTCTCATCTGAAAGCACTAGTTCATCTAGTGCAGCTCCAGTGACTTCTAGCAACTTCTAAGGCCTTTCATTTTAAAAAGGCTCTTGGTTTGGAAATCAGAATCCCAAGGAGGCATTCTGGAAAATTAACTACAAACTCTGGCTCCAATTCCTTTTTGTCATAAATGAACACTTAACAAGGTGTCAGGGAACAATTTATAAATGACACTGTGAAAGCTACAGTTGATACCTCAGAATATATTCTGCAAGTACTTTCTGATCTCATTAATGGCCCAGCAGTCTCTGGCAACAATTATTTAGGCTGCTAACTATTTTTTGTCCAGATTCACATTCTCCTTTTAGATGAGATATATTTACTAAAAACTTACCTCAAGCAAAGCAAAAGTCTGGAAAAATTTAAGTGTCTTTTGAATGCTTTTATATAAGCCTTTGTATGTTCCTTTGTCCATATAGAATCGGGCCATGGCAATAGCCAGTACAAGCCACCTAAACAGAAAAAACAATATCCTTAATGGAATAATGAAGTTAAAGTATTTTTCATGTTGCCCCATATCAGTTATGTATACGTCATCATCTCTTAGGCACTGTCATTCATCTGTTTTGTATTTAAGTGTGTTTTTATACAGATAGAAAGTACTGGAAAGAATTGAGATCAAGTTTACTCTGTAGCAAGATAACATTTCAGATGATTCCTTTTTCTAATCTCATCTATTATTCATGGTCCAACTAAATTTCTTTTATTTCTTTTATTTTTATTTACACATTAGATAGATACATTAATATGTAGCAAATTTCCAGGATGAATGTGATTGAGTAAATAAATAAAACAAATCTTAAGCACCTTTAGGTAGTGAGGTCTGAACATATCTTTTGAAATGTATCTTATTAACTAGGAATAGAAGCTCCTTATAACATGTCCAACCAAAACTTACTCTTGTAGAGTGCAATAAACTGAATCTGAAACCAAAGCTTTTGTGGGGAATGTTACTGAAGACACATATTATATTATACATAATCCTATGATAACTTTAGACAAAGAGTAAGGTTCTACAAGGCACCAAGTTATGGACTGTTTTAACAACTGGTTGCTGAATAAGAATAAGAATATCTGATATAAATAGCAAATGTAAATAATTCATTTTATATATATACATATATATATATA
>BHEV01051320.1:0-16967 GCA_004319985.1 Emydocephalus ijimae | reverse complement strand
GCGACCCTTTATTCATGTGAATAAAGTTGTTAGCCTTCAGCCTGGCTCCATCTGATCTTTGTACCCGCCGCTCTACAACAACCATGTTACTAACTTACCAACTGCAGTGATCCACTTCACAACTGAGGCTAGAAAGGTTGTATAAGATGGGGCAAAACTCCCTCAACAAATTTCTAACTTAACAGCAGAAATTTTGGGCTCAACTGTGGTTGTACATTGAGGACTACCTGTAATGCAATTTCATTTAATAGTATTATAATGAATTCCAATGTCTTTACTGATTGAGGGCCTCTATTAGCAAGGAAACAGTTGCAGTGCCAAAGTGGTTGTGAATAATTGATACAGTATTTACAAAACAAATACTAAATTCAGCAACAACTAATGAAGGTTAAAAAGCAGAAACAGGTAGGACTTCATTGTAGCGATGTTTTTGAGGGTCTCTTTACCTGTAACTTTTCTATGTACTAAAATAATGATGATGATGATGATGACCTGACCATCAAAACTAAGCGATTATGGATGAAACCTGTAACAGTGATACCCATTATCATCAGAGCACTTAGTACCGTGTCCAAGAATTTTGCAAAATACATCAAGAAGTTTCAGCTTTCCGCTGTAGCGCCAGCGGAGCTGCAAAAAGACTGCGCTATTCGGAACAACACACATTTTAAGAAGATACTTGGTTGATACCTAGGATGCTGGCAGCAATCCGTATCAACCATCAGTACCAGTCAATGACATTTGTGACACATTTTAAAATGTTCAGTTGACTGAGTTCCATGTTTAATGAATAAAATAATAATAACAACAACAATGCCATAATGGAGTTGCTAAAATCATTCACTGGAAACTGTGCCAAAAGTTTGGATTTGAGTATAGTAACAACGACTGGGAACATCAGGTTGAGAAGGTTCTGGAGAATGAAAAAGTCAAGATCTTGTGGGACTTCAGAATTTAGGCTGACAGGCACTTGGCCCACAACACACCGGACATAACAATCGTCGAAAAGAAAAGGGTTTGATTCACTGACACTGCAATAACTGATGATGCACGAATTGAAGACACGCAGCAAGAAAAAAAATAACAAAGTATCGGGACTTACAAATGGAAGTTGAGCGACTTTGGAAAAAGAAATTGTGTGTTATCCCAATTGTAATTGGAGCCCTTGGAGCAATACCTAAAGGGCTTCCTTGGTATTTGAATATTCTGAATTTATCAGACTTGAACACCCCGATTCTACAAAAAAAACCCACCCTACTTGGAACAGTTTATATCCTCCGACACTACCTGAACAGTTCCTAGATCCTTGGTTAGGACTCGAGCTGTTGAGCTATCAACCAGCCCCAAAGGCTGTGAATCTCACTAAAGAATAAATAATGATAATAATAATAATGATGATAATAATAATAATGATGATGATGTTCCACAAGGAAAGCTGTTGTACAAGAACAAAAGGAAATGAACAATCTATCTATGAACTCTAGACTTACTTTAAAAAAAATAAAAATAAGAACAGTTATTGTCCATACACTGCTAATTTTGTAAAGCTAAATTTACACTATAAAAGCCATCAAAAATAATTTTAAAATTGCTTTAGAATGATACCGTAAGGAATGTAAACATTCTTAAATTAGTGGATATCGTGCATACATTCCAGTGCCTCTTCCTCATGAAAAAAAACCCCGTGTTTAGCACCATAGTGGTAAAAAAAGATTAGAGAGATAACTCATCTCCAGTGATGTTACCGGTACTATTGTTTGGGTAACTCCAAAGCGGGGAAACCTGTTAAAATACTAACAGGCTGCAGATAGGATGGCATAATGGTGAATTATTTTGTGATCCTTAAGAATCAAAATCAGAACACAGCTGGAAGGGACCTTGGAGATCCAGTCCCTTTTAAGCAGGAGATCCTAAACCATTTCACACAGGTGACTATCCAGTCTCTTCTTAAAAACCTCTAATGATGAAGCACCCACAACATCTGAAGGCAAACTGTTTCACTGGTTAATTGTCCTCACTGTTAGAAAGTTTCTCCTCAATTCTTTGTTGCTTCTCTCTTCAATTAATTTCCAACAATTGTTTCTTGCCCTTCCCTCTGGTGCTTTGGAGAATAATTTGACCCCCTCTTCTTTGTGGAAGCCTCTCAAATACTGAAATACTGCTAGCATGTTCCCCTTAGTCTTTACTTTCTCTAGACTAGCCAAACCCAAATCCTGCAACCATTCTTTGTATGTTTTAGTCTCCAGGCCTTTAATCATCTTAGTTACCCTTCTTTGCACTTTTTCCAAAGTCTCAACATCTTTTCTGTAACGTGATGACAAAAATTGGATGTTGCTGAACCCGAATTAACCATATCCCTCAAGTGCTGGAAAAAATGTGGAATGAGCCAAGGAATAAGCCAGAGCAAGACACTGCAGGTAATCCTCGCTTAAGAACCAGTCACTTAACCACTCAAAGTTACAATAGACCCTCCAAAACCTACTGATGACCTGGTTCCAGAATTCCAAGGTTGGCAGCCTGTTTATGATCACAGGACTACATTTCAGACATTTAGCAACCATCTTTATGACCGGTGGAAGCATTCAGAGGTCATACGACTGCAATTTATAGTGCCTATGGGCATTGTTTTTTATCAGAAATTCACCAAAACCAGAAACTTGCAAAATAAATGTATGTATGTATGTATCTTGGCCAAGATGCTCTCAACCTTACATAGGAAAAGACCTGAACATGCCAAGACCTGAATGTGTGTGTGTGTGTGTGTGTGTGTGGTATAGTACCCATAGTTAGCCAACCCTTGCCTAGAAAGATGCCTCCCTCTGGTCTGAGTAGCAACCATTCACTGGGATATTAAGCAGTACTATTTTTCAAACTTAATTCCAGGCATTCAACTAGAAATTGATTTTTTTGGCATGCAGAACACGCCTCTGTTGAGCTTTTATTATTTTGATAACAAAGCTTTGAACTGCCAAATTGAGGATTCTGCAGTTAATTTAACAAGATGTCATAATTCTTGTAGTACCACAATGTTGCTCAATGAGAGACTAAGGTGTCTGAAGAGCATCGCTTGTTCTCACAGTGTGATCTACTGGTGGTTAAGGCCTTGTTTCCCCTCCTGTTTTTTTTTTCTGCTTCAAAGAGAGCAGAAGATCTATATATATTAAAACAGGTGAATGTGTGTATACATAACTGTTACGTTATGTATACATAACATACAGCATAACTCTGGAATGCCTTGAGCAGTTTCAGCCAAACTTGGCACACATGACTTACTCTCTGGAGACAAATACTATGGGGGTAAGACAATCCTAACACCCCTGGGGGAGGGGGGGGTTGCGCCTTAAAATGGCTTCTACTGTACAGCACAGTGGACTTGCCATGGTAACAGCTTCACAGGACTCCAGGACTTCACAAGGGGGCTCCCTCTGTGACCTCCAAGGAAACGTCAGGCGATAGGCCATGTGCAATCAAAAAAATGAAACACTAGCATAGGCAAGAAAATCTCCCGAGAGGAATAGAGGACTTATGATGCTGTGTAAGAGACAGTACAGCAGCGTAAGTCCCGACTACATGATTTTCCTGTCTAATACATGATTGGGATAAATACCCGGGCAAACGCCAGGTTATCACCTAGTTTAAAATAAAATGAAAATCACCCACAAACAGGTTTGTTCAGCAAGGTGCCTCATTTTAGCAGGAAGAGGGTCTTGTTTAAATAATTGGCGAGAAAGGGACTGAATGCAGCCCCTCACTCAGCAACAGCAGCCCCTGAAGATAAAAACAGTAAACATTTGAGAATGCAGACTGCTGACCTTAAAACAAGAAATCAATTCACTTTTCTCAGCTCACTTAACTGCCCTGGAGTTTAACACTCTGGAATTAGGGCAGTGCCGTGTGTGTGTATGTGTGTGTGTGTATACACATACACACAAACACACACACACACATATATATATATCATCCTTGCTCTGTTTGAAAGGGAATGTTGGCGGATTTTCACACAATGATCTCTCCTCGAAGCAGACCAGCAGCCTATAAACTGTGGTTAATGGGCTTACACATTTGCTAAAAAGCAAACCATTAATAAAAGCAGGAGGGAAAAAGTTCTGCCATGAACTGGGCTGCCGCAGAGACCCACTTGTTAAGAATCTGCTTTTAAATAATCCCAGAAAGGGATTAACGATGGGAGAGCTACCAGTTCCAGATGCCTACAAAGCTTAGAGATAGGCCAGTGATGGGTAACCTGTGACACGCCGAGGCACTTTGACTGACACGCCTGTTGGTGTGGGGAAAACCTGCACATTTAGAGGCTGCCTGTGCTCTGCTCCAATCCCTGCTCCCTGCTTGGTGCGTGGAGGCGTGGTGTCACCGCTGCCACAAGATCTTTGCAGCAGAGAACCAGTTTTAACCGCCATAAATTGAGATTTGTCAGTTTCATTACCTCAGGAACGCTACAGGAGGAAAGGAGATCCATGAAGTTCACAGCCCTGTAAGGTGGCCTTTCGATCCCCACATCCTGCACCTGCAGCCCTGAGACCAGGGAGACGAGTTTCACAGCCCTGTGTGATCACCCCAGCCCAGTCCATCATAAACCAAATTATTGATATTTCTTGAAGTGACACACGACCCGAGGAAGGCTACACTTTTTCCCGATTTTCGACACACCAAGCTGAAAAGGTTAGCCATCACTGAGATAGGCTGTCAAAAGCCATACATACAATTTATCAACTCAGAGAGTTCAAACCTCTGCATAACATTCAAAGAAACTGGGATGGGCACAGTTTCTGTTCAGGGGTGGGCTTCAAAAAATGTCATCAANGGCGGGGGGGGGGGGGGGGGGGGGGGGGGGGGGGGGGGGAGGTGTTTTCGCCCTCCCTGGGATCCAAAGGTTTTCCTTGAGCCTCCGGAGGGCAAAAATGGCCTTCTCCAGGCTCCGGAGGCCAGAAACAGGCCCATTTCTGGCTTCCGAAGCCTCTGGGATACCAGTTTTTTTGGCCTCCCCAGGCTCCACGCGGGCTCTGCGCTTACCTGGCATCCAAAATGGGCCATGTGGGGACTCCTGGGAGAGGCGGGGTGGACTTTACGGGTTCACCGAACTGGGCAAAACTTTAGCTAGAGGATCGCCCAAACCTGTGCGAACCCATAGCCAGCCCACCCCTGGTTTTGTTGCTTGAGAAGACTTGCAGTCTTTCAGTCATTTGTTTAGTGACCGTTCAAAGTTACAATGGCACTGAAAAAAAAAAATGACTTTTTGATGGGTATCCTTACAACCATTACAGGATCCTCAGGGTCACATGATAAAAATTTGGGTGCTTGACAACCAGCATGTATGACAACTCTAAAAGACCAGAGAAATATTTTTGTCGGGACCCCTGACCAAGTATTTACGAGGGTGTAGCATCCCTGGGGGTCACATGATCCCCATTTGCAAGCTTCCCAGTGGTTTCTGACAGGCAAACTCAAGGGGGGGAGGGGGAAAGATTTGCTTTAGAACGGTATGATTCACTTTATAACTGCAGTGATTTGGTTAACAACCTTGGCAAAAAAGATTATAAAACTGGGCATGACTCGCTTAACAACTGACTTGCTTAGCAATGGAAAATCCGGTCCCCCCATTGTGGTCGTAAGTTGAGGACTACATTTATGGGAGTTTTTTTTTTCACCCATCGGTAGGGCACCAGATGGCTAAAAGCTGTCTTGCTATCCAATGGACAGGAGGGAGTTACACTCTGCACCATTGATAAATGGTGCTTTATCAATGTAAAATATGTTGAGACTCTACAACAGGGGCGTCAAACTCGAGGCCCGCGGCCCGGATGCATTGTGTGCTGGCCCCACCCCACCCGGTTTAGTGAAAAAAAAGTCCCGGTATGTCATGTGACGACGCTGTGATGACACAAGTTTGACAACCCTGCTCTACAAGGAATGCAGAGAAGATCAACGAAGATGATTAAGGTACCGGAGGCAAAAATATATAAAGAACAGTTGCTGGAACTGGGTATGTCTAGTTTGATGAAAAGAAGGACGAGAGGTGACATGACAGCAGTGTTCCAGTATCTCAGGGGCTGCCACAAGGAAGAGTGGGGTCAACCTATTCTCCAAAGCACCTAAGAGTAGGACAAGAAGCAATGGGTGGAAACTAATCGAGGAGAGAAGCAACCTAGAACTAAGGAGAAACTACCTGACAGTTAGAACAATTAATCAGTGGAACAACTTGCATCTCCAGAAGTTGTGAATGCTCCAACACTGGAAGTTTCTAAGAGACTGGACAACCATTTCTCTGAAATGGCAAAAGATTTCCTGCCTGAACAAGGAATTGGACCAGAAGACCTCCAAAGTCCCTTCCAATTCTGTTATTCTGTTATGTTCAGGTACAACCTCGGTTTCACTTCCATGCACTGTGCCTAATTACATTAAGGTCTTAAGAGTATTTCTCATCCCTGTTAAGCTCTCTGGTGCCGACTTAAAGTCATTCTTTTCCAAACACCCTTCTCAAGAGTGTCTTTGCTACAACTTGGAAACGAATGGTGTGAAAGGAATCCCAGCAACTACTTCCCAGCCAACATTTTCAAAGTACACTAACAGTGGAGATCTCTTTATTGTCTTTCCAACTGCTTTCCTACGTACCAGCAGCTTGGCAGTTCTTTGCACTGGTAATGGAGAAGTTTGCAACTGTTGGTTTGCACAACAGACTCCTAATGCTGTACTTTCAGGATGTTTTCTTCTCTAGAGAAGGCTGAGGCTTTTTACTCCAGAGAAAACTTGAGAAGCTGGAAAATGGCCCCTTCCACTGCATGTCCCCTAAAGCCATGATGTCTTCTTCACGGAGCCCCCAAGAACACAGATCTTCAAATAATAGCAGTGAAATTTCCCACTTTAAAAAAGAAAGCAGTTAAGTTACTACTTTGTATAAGCCTTTAACAGGCTTTAACTTGAGAAACAAGGTGTGAAATAGCCCAAGTTAGCAGTCTGTTTTCAGCCTGGAACACTCACTTGCATTTCCAAAATAAATTATATACAGGTAGTCCTTGATTTACGACCACAATGGAGCCCTGATGTTCAGTGAGACGGTTGAGTGAATTTTGTCCCTCTTTATGACCTTTCTTGCCACAGTTGTTAAGCGAATCACTGCAGTTGTTGAATTAGGTTGTTAAGTGAATCTGGCTTCCCCGCTGACTTTGCTTGTCAGAAGGTCACAAAAGGTGGTTGCACGACCCCAGAAAGCTGCAACTGTCATAAATATGAGTCAGTTGCCCAAAATCTGAAATTTGATCACATGAGCATGAGGATGCCATAACAGTTGTGTGAAAAACAGTCATGTCGCTTTTTTCAGTGCTGTTTTAACTTCAAATGATCATTAAACAAATTGTTATAAGTTGAAAGTATATGTATATGTTGTGGTCCGCTGGCAGCCAGCAGAGCTGGCAGCAGAGTCGGACAGTGGGGAGGAACATGGGCCAGTCCTGAGGTCTGGGGAAGGTTCAGATGAGCGATCTGCATCCGACACAGAGATGGGGCCAGGACCACCTGAGAGTTATGTGCTGACTCTGGGGCCTCCAGAATCTGACATCAGTGAGGCAGAAGAACAGGGGGAGCCTGTTCCCAGTGTGCATTTGCACAGAGCTGCCAGAGGACAAGGACAGTTAAGACAAAAGGAGCAAGGCTTGGAGATGATTGTCCCCTCCTATAAGACATAAAGGAGGAGCAAAGGGACATGAGCCTTTGCAGGAAGCAACTTTGTTCGTTTTGATCGGTTTAACCTCTGAAGCTCCATGTTGACTTTGTGCTCCGTTTGGCCTTGTACAGCTAATTTGGCAATTTAGTCATTGGCAGCACTTCAAGAGAGATAAAGGGGGGTGCTTATCAACCTTATCCCGAAAAGACTGTGGCAGACTTCTTTCTGTTGGACTATTCACAAACTATACACTATGGGCTGTGAATGAATATAATTCGCAGCCATTGAAATAAAAAGAGGGTTTTTGGGACTAAGCACGTGACTGTTACTGTCTCAGGAAACCTTGGTCAGAACAGTGTATCAGTCAACATGTTCTGATGACAATTCTTCTCATCTCTGTGGCCTCTCCTGCCTCATTTGCCACAACTAGGCAGGTGGGTAATAATCCTGAGGAACACAATTTTCAGGAAGTATGGGAATACGGAGGTGAGGAAAACATTCGTTCCTGTGTAACCATGTGCAACCTGCTTGTTTGATCTATTTTTTCCAGGCTCGCTAACAAAAATTGCTGAGATGCCACCTTTTGAAACCTCGCTTTTTTTTTTTTTTTTTTACAAATGATCTGTTCAACTGCCCTAAATAGGGAAGAGGAAACTTTTTAGAAACCTGAACCTAATTTTCAGCTAGCTTATGTGGGTCAGCCTTTCTACCGAATCAGGGGCAAAGAACTCTGTTTTTAAGTGGGATCAGAGCCTGTAGGCACATCCGTTACTTCTTAGTTATATTCATGAGACCTGATTTAACCACGTGTCCCCTGCTGTGTTTCCAATTTGGAACATCTCGTTTTGTAGCTGCAGTTTGCATTGAGTTTCAGGCAGATGGCAGGCCCTCTGTGCTCAAAGCAGGGCTGGCTAATTTGGAACTATTTGCTGCCTCTGAATTACCTATGGTAATGAAATAGGGAGGCAAAATAGTTGATCTAATATCTTATTATGGTAGTTAATGGTGTTTTTATGTTACATGCAAACTGGACTAATGTCCTGAAATACATGTTATTTAGGAGAAAAGGCAAATGGTGTGAACATCCTTGACATTTGATCTTCCAAAAGTTTTTGAGGATATCTCCCGATCTTCTGATCTTAAGAATTCTCCTACAGTTCACAATTAATTTTACTGCTTGATTTATGTGTGTGAGTTAGCCCTAGTATAAGATACACCTAGGATTTATGTGATTATAAATTTGCTCATTTTTTTTTTGCCCACTCAGCCTTGTATGGTTCATCCTCTACATCTCCTCCCTCTCTCTGTGTGTGTGGGTGTGTAAGAGAGTGGGGGGAATAGAAATGGCTCTTCCTTCTAATTTAAAAGATGCATTAATCCACACAATATATACATGATAGAGATAGACTGATAAAGAAAGAGAGAGAGAGAGAGATCCAGAGAGTAAAAGTATTTGGCATCTTTATGCAATTAGTACCTTCTCAGGTCATTTCACTTATTTTCCAAAAAGATGGGGAAGAACGGCACTTTGGACATGAGGATTCCGCCTAGGCAACTGTCAGAGCAAAAGAGCCCTCCCTATTCCTCCCCCCCCCAGTGCTAATTAAATCACCAAGATCCTTGAAAACAAACAACAAGTGTGAACCTTCATGCCCTATATATCACTGCGTATTGGCTGTGTTAATATTCTAAGGTATCACAGACCTAGTTAAATATCAATAGGCATCTTAAAAGCATGAAAGTTCTGCTGGCTCTCTCCGATAAGCATACAAGAACCTCTTAGACAGGTGAAGGACTGTAGTCTTTCTCAAACATTTCTATGATGGCATGTCTATCTGTCTGTTTATTCCATCCACCGACCCACCCACTAGTGGTTCCTACCTTGGTTGCTACCGGTTCGGTGCATGCGTGCCCCTAATGCTCATGTGCCCCTAACGCACCAATCAGCTAAGGATGAAGAAACAAAAAGCTCCCGCCCGCCCATGCGCTTGTCGCTTCTTTTATCCTCTCAGCTGATCATCAGAAGAACTGGTTTGGCAGAACCAGTAGTGTTTTTTTACTACCAGTTCGGCCGAACCAGTAATTATTTTTTACAACCGCTTTGGCTGAACCGGGCCAAACCGTTAGCATACCACCACTGCCTCCCACCCATCCATCTAATTTATATAGCTTCTCATCTTGCAAAACAAGAGGTTGTAACTTTAGCTACCCAGGTTAAAATTAAACAAGAAGTTAAAACCATCAATCCATGCCTAAAATCACCATAATGATTAACAATGAAAACACAAAAAAACTGAATTGAGTTAAAAAATAGATGAACGGATATTAGCAATTGTGGAGCCATCTCACTAGCTCACATTTACATCCCTGGATTGCACATGTGTACGTTACACAGCCTGTCCTTCAGGAAGCCCATTCTTTTTCGTTAAACAAGACTCGAAACCAAGTTTGATCGTGTGAAGGGCCATTTTGTCCCCTTCTCCTTCCTCACCAACAATCGTTTGATGGAACCAACCAAAGCAGAAATCCAAAACCTCTCCAGACCTCTCTTTAGCTATACAGAAATCGATAGGGAAGGGTTTCCCCTCTCTATAAGACAGTCATGGATCTGAGCTTGAGAGGGAAATAAATCAGACATTATTACAGCTAAACAAAAAGGATGGAAGTATTACTTAGATTATGGAAAGGAAAATAGCACCAAGAAGAGACTGACTCTTTCCTCACTTGGATTGATTGCAAGATTCTGTGGCTGATCTGATCTAAACCTCGTCTTCCTAAGGAGTTTGATTCCTGATCTGGCCTATCTTGTAGGGTTGACACTCTCAAAATACAAAGGCAGAACAGAGATGCTCAACTTTTTGCAAGCTGAAGACACACACTATATTAAGGGTGACACACTTGGGATTGAACCCATCAAAGCGAAAGGTGCCAAGACTGTTTAATTATAATTACGGTGATTATCATGATTTCCACTTAATTATGTTTTTCTGCTAATGACATCCAAAACCATCTGGCAGTAATCTTTGGGGTGGACTAGGGATCAACCTCAAATTTGTAAAGGGAGGGGAGCCTCAAAGCTCCCGTCTGAACATTCCTGAGGAAGAGGGCATTCAAAACGGATTTTAAAAAAGTAATTATTCTTTCATAAAGTTCCCAAATATCTGTGCAATTTGCTACTATGGTATTGGATGTGATTCCACTGTGATTCCCCTGCCGTGCGCCATGCATCTCTGCGCATGCGATCACCCCATGTGCCATCCATCTGTGCATGTGCCTGTGACCCCCAGCGTCCGCTGCACATCTCTGCACGCGCGTGTGTCTCCCACACATGCGCGCCAGATACCTGATAATCAGCTGTCGGGCAGCAGCGGTTCATGTGCATGCGCAGTGGGGCTCTTCCGGGCGAGCTCTCACATGCTGGGGGAATGGCTCTGCGTGCCACTTCCAGCATACATGGCATAGGTTTGCCAACACGGCTGTATACCATAGTATACCAAACGGAATGGTTTTAAGAATGGAGTTGAGATGTTCACAATGGGTAACACAATCGAGTAAATTACGACTAAGTCTGGATTGAAGAACTGTGGACAATCACGAGGTGACAGCAAGAAGATACTGAAAATATTAGCTCTTTTGTTTCCATCTATGATGATCCAAACTTTGCAGTCCAGTCCTTACAGTCCTAATCAATAGCTACCGTATTAGTTAGGATGGCAATATCTTGGGTGACAAAAGTGTATTCATCTCAATTTTAATTGCTTGGTTAGAAACAGCTATAACGTGAGTGTATGGTAACGGGTGCTTGGGCCTTTCTGTCGCTTCTCAGTAGCATCTGGTTAGCCAGTATAAGACCCTAATTCTGAAAGATCAGAGAATCAAATAATTAGAGGAGTCGTTCAGACCAACCCTATTCCATGAAGGAATCCAAACCTCCTATAACTGAAGAATTCTGGGATGAAAAAAGAACATGCACTGGTCTTTTTCGTGGGCATCCCTTCAAGTATTTGAAGAGTGTGGCATTTCCCATTTCCCTTGATCTGCTCCAACATCGACTTTCTCATTTTTCTCAGTCTCTGATCTAATAAGTTTCCAGTCCCTGATCTCTAAACTTCTTTCAGTTTAAAGTACCGTGGCCTGACCAGAACACAATGCTTGACATATTGTCTGCCCAACACAGAAGAAAATAGAACTATCATTTCACATAGACCCAAAAGATCTGTTTTTACATCCACAGACTATACCAAGGCTAGGGCTGAATAGCTGTTTATGTCGCTATACATTTTTTAAACATCACTCAACATCTTTTTCATTTGCTGATGTAGATCCTGTTCTTTAAGCTGCTCATGGTTTTATCTGGTTCTCTTAAAAGACCCTTGAAACTGCACCGAAGCTGATTTTTTACAAAAGCAGGTACAAGATTTCAAGTAAATAATTAAAAATGAGCAAACTTATCTACACTGTGTTCTTGCTCCGTCTTTTTAGCCGCAGGCGGTAACACAGAGAAGGAACAGGGTAAAAATATATTAGATATCACTTTTACTGTAATTATATAAGGTTAGTTATACAATTATTTCTAATTGCTTCCTTCCTTATTCATTGTGAATAACAAAACATCCTGAAGTACTTACGTCAAAGATTCTTTAAAATTAAAAATGAAGCTTGAAAAGCAGCTAAAATTTTATTATATCCCACCGTAATGAGATTAGAATGGGAAAATGTTTGAAAAGGTAAAAAAAAAAAAGGTGTACAAGAGGGTGTTGAGTAGCTATTTATTTTCAACAAATAGAAAATTCAGGAGCTGACAATCAATGCCTAACAGTGCTAAAGTCACTCCTGAATCTAGAACCATCTGAGATTATGAAAAACACTCCAATATGTCTGGAAGGTACTAAAATGGAGAGATCACAATGGGTTAGGGATTATGGGGTTGGGGAATACTTCTTGAGCACCCTGAATTGGAAAAGGTTGCAACCTGAATTACAGAATGAACGAAAAGGGTTTGGGGATCAATTAGTCCAACCCTTGGTTAGTATAGAAAACGGTGACATCCTGATTCACTTTTTTGAAAACTCCCAATCCTAGACATGTAGGATATTGTCCATGGCTCAGCTGGCATAATCTGCAGCATGAATTGCTTTTAATTGCAATCTACTGGTCCTCCTCCAGCTATCATTTTCCACAAATAGATCCATCTCTCTTTTGCCCCTTGTGTTGACTGCAATCACATACTGTTGGGTCATCTGTTTTTTTAAACCTGCCCAGCCCCTTTATCTATTCTTCATAAAGCATGGTTTCCGGATCTCTTTTTATCCAAACTCTTCCTCTGAACCCATTCACACATCTCCACACTTCCTAGGTGCAGAACTGGACACAACACTCCAAGGGTGATCAAATCAACAGAGTCACGTTGACACTATTACTTCTCTTGAGTCAGGGGCAACCCTTCTCTTCATTGTAGCCTAAGAACTCACTGGCCTTCTGGCTGCTACATCCCCCAGTTTCCTTATGTTCATCTAAATCAGGGGTCTTCAAACTTGACAGCTTTAAGACTTATGAACTTCAACTCCCACAATTCCTCCTCCAGTCATGTTAGCTCAGGAATTCTGGGAGTTGAAGTCCACAAGTCTTAAACTTGCCAAGTTTGGAGACCCTTGATCTAAATCCTTCTCACAACCAAACCCCCAAGCCACTCTTCCCAGCCCGTATTTGTATGTTTAATTATGTCCTCTAAGATAGTAGCTATTTCCCTTAGCTTGAGGTCATCTTCAAGTGCCATAAACATTCCTTCTGCTCTATTCAGTGTTTCTCAACCTTTGCAACTTTGAAATGTGTGGAACTTCAAGTCCCAGAATTCCCCAGCCAGCTTATTCTGGAGAATTCTGAGAGTTGAAGTCCACACATTTTAAAGTTGCAAAGGTTGAGAAACTCTCTAGGTTCTTTATAAAGAGGCTGAATAAAACTAGAATCATTTGATACAGAATCACTGAATAAAACTAGAATCACTTGATAAGGCAACATATAGATTTAATAAAATAAAGTAGTAAAATAAAACCAAACACTATGCCAATATTGGAGAGATGGGAGATGCTGCGGCACAAGATATTTCTGTTCAGGACAATGTACAACCAGTTCGGTGAAATACAGATTACTACTATATAAAGCACTGTAAAAACTACATGGCTAGACAACATCTTACCACATATATATGACTAGTTTGATACCCGTGCTTCGCTGCGAAGCTATGTGGCTGGGCTTAGGTTTTAGGGAGGAAAATAAGGAAAAAAATTCTGCCTCTGCCTACCAGCATCCATCAGTATTCATAAGGCTAATGTTCTGTCAGTGTGTGAGAGAGTTGAGGGCTGTTTGGAAACTGAAAGAGTATTTGCTGTGGGAGCAAAGAGGAGATAGCAAGGAGGCTGGGCATGGCTTAGTTCAACTGCTCTGTAATAAAGCTACTTGGTGTTATAAAACTAAAACTGAAACTCCTCTCCTCTGCTTGTGTTTTGCATTTGGAACAGTTCAGGTGGGGAGGGGGAATAGAACTCCTTAGCATCAGAGCATGTTAATAATAATATACGAAATACTAATGCTCTGATGGTCATTTCGAAAAATCCTTTCTTAGTGAGCACCTAGAAGCCAAGAGGAACGACATACATGCCAAATTTCAAGTTTGTAGGCTTTACGGTTCTGGAGATTTTGTGATGATGCATGAGTGGTATTTCACTTTTATATATATAGATTTAAAGTTAGATCCACAAATTGCATCAGTCTGTTTGCTAACTCATGGCCATTGACTAAACCAAGATTGGTTGCCTGCACATGCTAAAGGATAAACCATGGCTTCCAAATCTCATTAGTTGCATTTATATAACATTATGATTGACGCGGGTTACATAAACCCAATCAGAACAAAAAATATCCATGTTTTTTTATTATTACATCACTGCTGTCACAAGCTGTTTGCAGGCATGCCAGTTTCAGCTAAGCAGAGGCATGGATTCCACTGTTCCCTCTACGTGTGTATGTGTACCAAACTTGCTAGTGGACGTTGCTTCTCAATGAGCTGGATCCTAAAAGCTCTTTCCTCAATCCTAGACCGGTGAAGCATGTCTAGCTAGCAATGTCTGGAAGCTAGGTTTTGTGTGGGAGGAGAACATGAGCTAATGTGAGCCCTTTAAGATGCTATCTTAGAAGACCAGGTATTATGCAGCAACTGATTTGCACACCAAGCTTCAAGAAACTACTCCACTGTGCCTTTGCACCTGAGATTCTGTACCAGCAGAAGAGCAAGGGAACCAGGCCCTTGGACATCTTAAAGGGGGAGAGGAGAGAGGAAAAAAAGGACTTGGTGCCTTAAAAAAAAAAAAAAAAGATGTACAACACCCAGCTGTAAAGCTTTCCCACACCAAACAAACAAAAGGAGACCCGGAAATAGTGGAGGGCACACATGACTTTGAAGTCAAAAAAACTATCAGGTGGGAAGGTTTCAGCAAATAGCAATTTCACTTCCTTGGAAATTGGTCTCTCTCCACTCAGAGGTGGGATGGTGTGTGGGGGGGGGGCGGGAGAGAAGAAATCTTGGCTATTTACATTCTCTCCATAGGGAAGGACAAATGCACACAGGATCCTCGGGAAGAGAAAAGTTATTAATGGAGGAGGAGGAGGAAGGGGGATTAAAAACCAGACACATCCGTAACCTGGAAGATTTTTCCAAAGGGGATGGCATGTCCCGAACGCATTGAATAAGATTTTTTTTTTTTGGAACAGGAACAAAACAGAAATGAAACCAACCCCACACCTTTAGGAATAACTTTGTATTTTTGTTTTGCTTTTTTTGTTTGTTTGTTTGTTTGAACAGGGCTGGTTTGGAAACGCAATCAGGTATTTTGGCAAGAGAAGTTGAACAGAAGGTGTGTTAACTGGGGAGGGGGGGCAATGAGCTGCGAGATTAAAATAGTCATCATCATCCTCTCTGGGGTGGGGAAGAGACAGAAAAATAATTCGGAAGCCAAAAGGGGGGAGAAGGGATGGAGTTTTGGCTTTTTCAACGTTGCTCATTTTAAAAGCAGGTCTCCAAGGGTAAAAAATAAATAAATAAATAAATGCAACGTCTCCTGCCATTGCTAAGCACTCTCTGCAGCCGGGGAGGGGATGGGGGTTTTTTTGCGGGGGGGGGGGCGGTTGAGAATTGCAAGCTAGCATATTCCGAGGCGCGCTGCCTTAAAGCTAAATTACCCGGGGGGGGAGGGGAGGGTCGAGGGGGAGGAAAGAATGAAACCCAACTGTAAATCTGTGCCCATTTCTCGCCTGGAAATTGTAGTATGTGCCCCCCCCACCCCCCACTTTCTGCTGTGCCTTGCTAATTTCCCAGGACCGCCACCCCTCCTTCGAAGAGGGCAAAAAGCCACTTGCTTTTGCATTCAGTTGCCGGTTGCAGGGGGTGGCGGCGGAAGGAGGAGGGGGGGTTTGCCTTTTTTCCCCCCCCCCCCCCGCTTTCCCCTCCCCAAGCCACGATTTTTCAAGACCGTCTTTCTCGGGCTCTACGTAACGCCCTCTCCAAAGCAGACGCCATATTTTGTGTTGCTGATGTCGACATAGTGAAACGTAGACATATATATATATATATATATATTAAAAAGAGAGAGAGAGAAAGCTTGGCTTTTTCTTTCGTTTCTTTCTCTCGGCCCCTTCCCCCTCCCTTCCAAAACTTGCGGTGGGCACGGTCGATAGAAGGCAAGAGAAAAGAGAAAGCGTTCGTCTCCCCCTCATCCATGCCTTTTCTTTTTGTCCCAATTTGAATTGTATTCTCTTTTGCTTTCGCCCCTCCTCTTTCCAACTGAAGTCTTGAAACCCCCCCCCCCACCAAAAAGGGAGGCTTTTCTTTTTTCCCCCCTTAGCGGGGANCCCCCCCCCCCCCCCCGAAGTCCATGTGGCAAAAGGGAACATATCCAGTCTGGCTTCGCAAGGCAATTGCAAGGCTTCCTTTATTTATTTATTTTTCCCTGCTGCTGCTGCGGCGGCGCTTTAAAAAAAAAATAATTTTTTTTTTAAATTTATGGTGTGTCTTTTTAAAAGAAGGACGGGCGAGAGGAGGGTAAAGGGAGGGCAAAGTTTTTTCTTTCCTCCTTACCTGCGATCAAAGCTTTTTTTGGAACGCTGAGGCGCAGAACTTTCAACCCCCCCGAATGGAACTCTCGGTGCGCGTTCAAGAACGCCGAGGAGACGGTCCGGGACTTTCACTTCCAACAAATCGCCCCCTTTCTAGGGAAGGGGGAAAAAATGGGGGGGGGAA
>BHEV01051317.1:691-14199 GCA_004319985.1 Emydocephalus ijimae | reverse complement strand
TTTCTTCGTGGCGGCCATTGCTGACCGCCGTTCCTCCGCCTCAGGAAAAGGGGGTTTAGCCAGCTGGGAAAGGGGTTTGCGGCACCCCCAGACCCCTTGCCAGATCCTCCCTATCTTCAGCTGCCTCTACGGGGCAGCTATATTNAATGGATCGGGGAAACCTTGGCGGCGAACGCAGCAGGGATCGCGCGGTTGCGAATCCCTGCCGCCGCCGAAAGCTTGCAAACTGGAAGTCCAACTTTCACTCCATTTTATGAGATCCCTTTTTGATTGCCATAGTGGAAAAGGGCATATAATATTAGATTATTCCTCCCTGGGTGCCTCATGGATTATGTCAATTTTCACTGGGCTCTGCGGAGTTTCACAAGCATCTGGGGCAATTCAGTTGAGACCTTGGTCACCCAATGGACTAAAGGAACATCTGGGGTGGGGGACTGAGTTGTTCAGAGTAGCCTATTCACAAATCCATTGATATCACTCAATTTACTGAAGATTTTAGGAGATAAAGTGACATAAGACATGCCTAGAGTGCCACAGGAGGGAACCATGTCTTAAGATTAACCAGACAGTGATAATGAAAAGAATGTCTACTGAGTTGTGCTTAATGGACTTTTTAAGTTGAATAGTTCTCGTTTATAGAAGGCCATGACCATTTGAAAGTCTATCTATTTTATTCTTGTGAAAAATTTTCTACTTGGCAGATAAACCCATTCGGTTCTGAGATGAAACAGACACTAGCTGGGCAGTGCCAGTGAAGATTATTGGACCCTCAACTTGTGAATGATCTGGGATAATTTTGACAAGGCATGCTTAAAGACTGTATTTCCCGAATTTACTCAGTATGTGACATGTGCCACCAGGGGAAACATCACACTTGATCATGTGTATTCTAATGTAAAGCATGCATATAAAGCAGTGTCCCTTCCACATCTGAGACTTTCAGATCATTTATCACTGTTCCTTATACCCCCCTCAGAAGGAAAACTAAGCCTGAAATCAAACTCATCAAGATCTGGCCGGAGGGAGCACTTGATCAGTTGCAGGATTGTTTCTCAAATATTAATTTGAATTTATTTGAACAAGAGGATTTGGAGGAATATACAAAAACTGTATTGTTTTACATCTTGACCTGCGTGAATACGGTTATTGTGAATAACTTCTTGAAGTCAATGGAGCTGCTATACTTTGTATATATTTCTGTGCTGATAAATTGGAGGAATGTAATTCAGATCCGTGTAGTAAGATAATGCTCAAGATTTTGAAATCTATATTTCAACAGTACATGAAATGAGAATTGCCAGATAAATAGTTTGAATTTCATAAAGACAGAAGAGGCATCCTGCAAGATGGAAAAGAATAAGAAGTTCAAAAAAGATATCAATTTTTCCTTTGTTGGTTATACAAAGGTTTTTTACAAGACATTATGGATAGTTGTTAAAAACATGGGTATAGTAGTTCACTTCATCTGCCATTTGAAAAGCATATATGCTAACTAAGAAACACTAGTCCTGTTGTGGTTAACCGGCAGCACGTGTGGACAGCTGAGGAAAGAGAGGACTCAGATGAGAGGCCAAGACTATTAGGGAGTGGCCTGCTGCCTTCAGAGATTGTGGGGGCTCGCAACAGCGATGAGGAGGTTCCCAAGGAGCCTGTGCCAAGTGTACATGCATGCAGGAAAGAGCAGCTACAACAGCACGGGCAACTCAGGAGTAAGGCTGCAAGGTAATGGCCCCTCCTTCAAGAAGATAAAAGCCAGCTGTGAAGTGAACATTCTTTGCAGGAAGCAAAAATGTTTTGAAATTTAGCCTCGTGGACATTACAGTATTTTAAGTTGGTATTTCAAGACTCTTGTGTGTGAAATATTTCTTATTCTTGGCAGTCTCGCATGGTTTTGGCAAGGTTTGTGCTTATCAAAGTTAATTAGTTTGCAGCAGCCTTTTAACTGGGGATTTGTAAGACTCATTAAAAGGTTTCTGTTCCCTTTTGGTTATTGTTTATTTTATTGGAAAGGGGTTTGGGTCAGAATAAGTCCCAAAAGTGCTTTTTCAAGAGACAACTGGACTTTCTAGTTTTTCTTCAAAGACCTTTCAGTTCTCATCCAAAAAATTTCTTCAGCTCTGACTGGATGGTGGGGAATGGAAGGATCATCCAGTCAGAGCTCAAGAAGCTTCTTGGACAAGAACTGAAACATCTTCAAAGAAAAACCAGAAAGTCCAGTTGCCTCCTGAAAAAGCATGGGACAACCATGGCCAGGATGACTGAGAATCTCCATAGACATTTAAGAAATAATAGAGCATATAACAACAACTAAATGGTTCAAAATTGGAAAAAGAACCTGCTAAGGTTGATACCACCACTTATATATTTAGCTTATATACTGTACATAACATATTGTGAACAGAGAAGACTAGAAGAAATTAAAAAAATTAAAGAAGAATTAAGAATTAAAATTGCTCAGGCTAACATCAACAACCTCAGATATGCTGATGGTGCCACCTTAATCGTTAGAAGCAAGGAAGACAAGGAATTTCTTATTGAAAGGGAAATGAAAGGGTGGAAGTTGATCTGATGCTCAATATTAGACAAAACTAAAACTAAGCAATGCTCACCAAATGCAAATAGTCATTAATAATCTATAATTTCCTGGTTCAAAAATTCATCGAGATTGTGATTATGAATAAATAAACAGCTGCTACTTGGGAAGAAGACTATGGTAGATCATGATGAAATATGAAAGCTCAATGTCTTTGCATTGACCACAATGTTATCAAGACTGTGTTTTTCCCAGTTGTAGAATATGATTTGAAAACATCAAAAAACTGAATAAAATAAAATGGATGCTTTTAATTATGATATTGGGGAAAAACAATTGAGAACATCTTGTATTACAAGAAAAACAAATCATTTATCACTAGATACATTAAAACCAGACTGCTCCCTGGAAGCATCAATAAAGATGCCATAGCTTAAATATTTTGAATAAATAATATGAAGGCAGGCATTGGGGAAAAAACTCTGATGCCTGGAAAAATAAAATGGAAAAAGAGATGAAAAAGATGAAGTATCTCGATATTACCTTTTTTAAAAATAAATTTTATTCAATTTTCAAAGATTAAAAACATAAAATAAAACTTTATACATTGTTATATCAACATCAAGCCATTTTTATATTTCCTTACATTACATTTTTCTATATATAATTTCTTATTCAATTACCATTGTATAATTCTTTCCTTACTCTTGCTACAAATCAATTTCATCATAAATTTCATTTTTCCATAATACATATACATATTTATATGATTTCTCATTCTTTACCTAATTGTCATTTTAATTTCTTTTTATTCTTAAACCAGGCGTCCCAGACTATGTAATATGTCAAATCTTCCTTAACTTTTAATTTCAGCGTTAGCCTGTCCATCTCTATACAGTCTAATATTTTCTTTTATAACAACATCCTCTGGTGTGCTCTTTCCTGCTTCCAAAATTGTGCGTAGGAGATCCTCACAGCTGCTAAGATATGTAACATAATATACCTATCTTTTCATTACATTTTTGTGTTATTATACCTAATAGAAATAGTTCTGGCTTAAATTCAATTTTCTGTTTTATAATTTCTTCTAGCCACTGTTGAATTATGCTCCAGTATTTCTTCACTTCTGGGCAGGTCCGCCACATATGAAAATAAGTGCCTTTTTCTTTCTTACANGGGGGGGGGGGGGGGGGGGGTAGGCGCCACCTAGAGAACATTTTGTACAGGTTTTTCCTGTATACTGTAGATATAGTTAATTTATAATTTAATCCCCACATTTTTTCCCAATGTTCCAGATCTATATTGTGGCCAACATTTTTCACCCATACCACCATTTTTCTTTAACCACCTCCTCTCCATGTTAAAATCTAATAGAAAGTTATATATTCTTGAAATCATTTTCCCCCATTCCTTGTAGGATCCCGTCTAACTGATATTTTCCAATATGAAATCCATATTGTTCTTTGTCTTTTTTTTATCTCGCCTGAACTTGTATATATTGCCACCACTCTATATTTATGTTTTGTTGTTGTAGTTCTTGAATCGCTTTCAGCCTTCTTTGTTCATCTAATAAGTCTTTATAATTCCTCTTTTTTTTCAAGATCCATTGCATTTGGGTAGATTTGTGTTTCCATAGTTGACAGCTAGCGTGGTATTTTAGTGTAATGATTCTTTTTAATTTTATTCCATATCCGAATTACTGAATCTCTGATCATATGTCTCTGAAAGTATGAATGCTATTTACTTTTCTCATCCCATAAAAAACTGTGCTACCCTTTCTGCAAGTCATGGCCTTCTATCAACAATATTCTTTTGTTTTCCAAATTAATCCAATCCTTAATCCATACCATAGCTGCTGCCTGATAATACATTTCCCAGTCAGGGAGTCCAAAGCCACCCCTTTCTCTTTTATCCTGTAATAATTTCATTTTTATCCTAGCTTTTTTCCCTGACCAGACAAATTATTATTTTAAATTATTTATTTTATTAATTACTATTTTATCTAATTCTCAAAAAAAATTATCCAATTTTACCGGTACAGTTTGAAATAGATATACTATTTTTGGTAGCGTGGACATTTTAACTGCCGCAATTTTTCCCAATAATGACAACTGTAATTTTTCTCACATTTCCAATTCTTTTTTTTATTTGTATTATTAATTTATCATAATTGTCTTTTTTTAAAAATTGATGAGCACCTTGGTGTTAACTAGATGCCTAAATATTTTACCTTTCTGACAATTTGCATTCCCAATTTTCCTTCTAATACTTTTTTTTTGTTTATCCTTTAAGTTTTTGGTCAATATCTTTGTTTTATTTTTGTTTATCTTAAGTCCCACGCCACTGCCGAGTTCTTCTATTTCCTTTATTCATTCTACTCCAGTGTCCTCCAGATCTTCCAGGAAAAATACCATATTGTCAGCGAAGGCATGTACTTTGTAATGCTCCTTTCTAATTAACCCCTTTAATTTCTTTATTTTTCCTAATGTTTTCTAATAAGTTTTCTAAGGTAAGGATAAGAAGTAGTAGTGATAGTGGGCATCCCTGCCTTACTCCCTTGTTGATCTTAAATGTTTCTATTCTGTCGCCATTTAATATTACACTAGCTGTCTGAGTTGAATAAATTGCTGAAATCATATGATAAATTTATTGCCAAATTCCATGCTTTTTAGTTGCTATGTAATAAATTGCCAATTAACATTGTCAAATGCTTTTTGAACATTGAGAAAGACCAGTGCCATCTGCTTCCCAGGGTTTGCTTCATAATATTCTATTTTGTTCATGACCATTCTGGTGTTATTTTTAATCTGTCTATATGGTAGGAATCTGTTTTAATCACTATGTTAATCTGATTCAATATTTTTTTCAGTGTTTCTGGCATTATGGACATGAATATCTTCTAATCAACATTAAATAGGGATATGGGCCGATAATTTCCGAATCTTCATTAGGGATCAATGTTATCCTATGTCTCTTCCCATGATTTGGGTAGCTTCGCTGTCATCAATGCCTCATTATAAAATTCTAATAATTGGGTTTCTGATTTTTCTTGAAGTATCTTATACAACTTCCCTGGGAGACCATCTGGTCCTGGTGTCTTATTGTTTTTCTGCTTATGGATCGCCTCTCGCAGTTATTTTTACGTTATTTCTCGATTCATAGTCCCTTTATTTTCTTCTGGGATTGTAGCTAATCCTTTCTTCTTTAGATTTTGTTGAATATTTTTCTCTGGTACATCCTCCCGTTTATATAGTTCTTCAAAAATGATTTTAGTAATATGTTTTTCCTTTTCCATTTGATGTTGTAAGGTACCATCGACATCCTTCAATTGTTGAATTGATCTTTTTTCCTTTTCTTTCTTAAATCTATAGGCTAGCCACCTTCCTGGTTTATTCGCATGTTCTAAGTAGCTCTGTAATGTTCTGTGCATGGGCGCTAAGGAGGAGACGAGCCAGTGAACAGTGAACTTCAAACTCTTTATTTACATTTGTAACAGCTCAGCTCTATGGCCGCAACGGCCCTCTTTATATAGGCAAGCTCTTGAGTATTTAACCAATGAAAACACAGGGAGCGCTAGCTCCGTTAACCAATGGGAGAGGCTCGTTAATAGCCAATCAGATTCTCCTGAACGGACCAATCCGATGTCGCTATTATCGGCCAATCAGAAGTGCAGGGCCAGAACCCTGCACTTTACTTCAAGCTCTTAATAATCTTAATTCAAGTACTTTTATTAATTCACAACACCCCTTCCCCCGAGTTCCGTTTCAGGGGTGCGGTCACGTAGTCTTTGAGGTAGGCAGGTTGTTTTGATTGTCTATTTGATTTACATTGTTCTCCCGGTATTTGGTTACAGTCTTGTTGGGGTAGGACGTTATCTGGTGAAGAGGGTGCCTCCAGTTCTGTATTCAAATTTTTGTTGTTGCTAATGTTCTCGGCATCTTCTTGAGGCGAGCTCAGCCCCATCCCCGATCCTTCGACACATGTTGCCTCTGAGCAGTCATAACTTCTGCTTAAGCTTTCTGCCATTTCAAATTCAGCTTCCTCGGTATCTCCTCCCCCCTCGGTTTGGAAGTCAGGGGAGTCGGAGATCCCCGACTGTAGCCTTGAACTCAGCTGATCAATATGGCGCTTCCATATTCTATCGTCGCGACATCTCACGCGGTATGATCTGGGGCCGGTTACTTGGACTACAGTTGCATCGACCCACAACGGATCACCCAAAAAGTTCCTAGCGAAAACCAAGTCGCCTACCTGGAAGTTACAGCATTTCCTGCTGGATCCGTGTGGTTTTTCAGGTTCATATGATGGGTGCAGACGGTCGAGGTGGGAGGGGAGTTTCCTCCCCATCAATAACTCGGCGGGAGTTTTGTTGGTGACGCTGTGCGGAGTGATATGTTGCAAAAGGAGCATCCGGTTAATCTTGTCTTCTATATCGCCATAGTCCATTTTATGCAAGGTTTTCTTCACGAATTGTACCATGCGCTCGGCCCTTCCATTGGCCACAGGATGGGCCGGTGAAGTCAGCGCATGGTGAATACCGCGGTCCACGAGGTACTGTTCAAAGGACAGTGCGGTAAATTGGGGCCCATTGTCAGATACCAGAACGTCTGGTAATCCGTGTGTTGCAAATAGTCTGTCTAGTTTCCTGATGACTGATTCGGTTGTTGTATTTCTCATCTCATGGATTTCAAGCCAGTTCGAGTAGGCATCCACCGTTAATAAAAATGTGTGTCCTTTGGTAGGTCCCCGCAAAGTCCAGATGAATATGGGGCCATGGTCCCCTCGGTGTTTCCCATTTAGTCGGGATTGCTTTCGGAGGGGTGTTGCTTACTTCCTGGAATTTGTGACAAGCTTTTACCCATGTCTCGATCTGCTTGTCAATGCCCAGCCGTCACGCATAGCTTCATGCGAGGCTTTCATGCGCACAATGCCGGGGTGGCCATTGTGCAAGGTTCTTAGTATCGCTCGTCGTAACCGCTCTGGGACAACGACTCTATCACCCCAGATAATGCAGCCCTTCTGGGAAAATAGTTCCGTTTGTCGATTCTTGAATGGGACGTAGTCGTCAGGTATCTGGTCCAATGGCCATCCGCGCTCGACCCAACTGAGGACTCGTGCTAAAATGGGGTCGCGTTTCATTTCCATCGCGATATCTTGGGCTGTTAATGGCGGCATTCGAAGTGTCTCGATCTGCAGTGTTGTAACTGTCGGAGTGGGGTCATCAATGGTCTCCGGAAGTGGTGCATGGCTCAATGCGTCGGCATGAGGAATGGCCTTCCCCGGGCGGTGTTGCAACTTGTAATTATATGCCGCGAAGAATTCTGACCAGCGAGTCATTCTGGGAGATAATATATAAGGTGTTGGCCTATCTCCCGCTATTATTCCCAGCAAAGGCTTGTGGTCAGTCACTATATTAAAGGCTCGGCCATACACATATTCATGAAATCTCTTAACAGCAGACACAATAGCAAGGGCCTCTTTATCAATTTGACTGATTTTGCATTCGGCTTTTGATAACGTCTTTGAGAAATAGGCAACAGGGGCTTCACTACCGTTTGGCAAAACGTGGCTCAAAATGGCGTCCACTCCAAATGGTGATGTATCACACGTGATCATTTAAGGCAAAGTCTCGTTATACTGCATCAAAACAGCATCAGAAGTCANGCCTTATTTCGGGGTTTGGGGGCGTTTTTGATTGCCCTAAGTTTGCTATCAGTGGGGTGAATGCCTTGACTATCAATTAAATATCCTAAAAACTCTACACGATCCGTACATAGTTGACACTTGTATTTTTTAACTTTGAGACCTGAGTCTTTAAATCTCTGGAGAACCAACCCCAGGCGATCCTTTAGTATTTTCCGAGTCGGGGCAGCGATTAACACATCATCAAAATATGGGACAACGCCTTTTATCCCTTGTAATAGTCTTTCCATCAAACTTTGAAAGATTCCCGGGGCTACGCTTACTCCGAACTGGAGTCGGTTACATTTAAACGCACCTCGGTGCATAACGATTGTTTGGGCCTCTGCCGTTTTTTTGTCTACAGGCAGTTGTTGGTATGCCTGGGCTAAGTCTAGTTTAGCGAAGACTTTTCCGCCCCCCAGGGAATGGAGGAGGTGTTGCACCACCGGTACCGGGTAAGCGTTTTTTTGAAGGGCGTGGTTCAGGGTGGCTTGGTAGTCCCCACAAATTCTTATCGATCCATCCAGCTTGATGGGTGTCACAATTGGGGTTTCCCAAGGAGAGTGATCGGTTGGTTCTAACACACCCTGGGCGATTAATTTATCAAGCTGCTCGTCAATCTTTGGTTTAAGGGCAAATGGAACTCGACGAGGCTTAAGCCGGATGGGAGCTATTTCGGGATTGAGGTTAAATGATATCGGGGTCCCCTTGTACTCGCCTAGTTTTTGTGCAAAGACGTCCTGGAATTCTTGGACAAGGTCCTCTTCCCAGTGGCTGCTGCAGGTTCGGTGAATGCCGGCTACTTCAATTCTGAGTGGAGTGAACCATTAGAGGCCTAANACTAGGCCGATCCCTGTCGATTACAGTCAGGGGTAGGAATGCTGTACAGTTCTTAAACGATACCTGGACTCGGCTGGATCCAATGACTGGAATTCGATTTCCTTGGTAGTCTTTGAGTATGAGTCTTTGGAATCTGAGGTCTTGCCGCCGGACAGTAGGGATGAGCTGCTTGAGGGTCTTCCAGGAAACCATCGAGAGGGATGATCCTGAATCGACTTCCATCAGGCAGGGCTGGTTTTTGATGGCCACTTTCACTCGGATCTTCTTGGCATCAAGAGATGAGGCATGACTGATCATGATAGTTTGGTGAGCCTCTTCTCACTTCGTTGAGTGGTTTAGGGTTTTGTTTCTGTAGGAGTGGTTGTTCCATTGGTGGTTCACCCGTTCTCACTTTACAGGATGGCTTCTTGTCGGTTGGCGATAGTTAACCCCCCTCGAGGGCTGGCTGGGTCCTAGCTTGCTTCTACAGACCCGTCCGATATGGCCTCTTTTCCCGCACACATGGCAGAGCGCATCGAGGAATTTGCATTCTGACTGGGGGTGGCTTGCTCCACAGCCAGCGCATTGGTACTGCGATCTCTGGCGTTGGTCTGGTTCGGACCGAAGTCGGTGGACCTCTTCTTCATCGCTTTCTGATGAGGATTCGAGGTCCTCGTGGTGGGCTGTCGTAGGCTGTCCTTCTGACTGGGGTGAAATTTCGTGGGCGAGTTGGCAAAGCGGGGCGTGGGTGCAGCGCATTCGGGCAGCCGACTTCCTGGTTGCTTCTGCTGCAGTAGCTTCAGCGATGGCATCTTTAAGGCTCATGTCGCCTTTCGCCATCAGCTTACTCTGTATGCCTGGAGCATCTAATCCCAGAACTATTCGGTCTCTCAGGGCTTCTTCAAGGTCGGCAAACTCACATAGGCCTCCCAGATTCCGAAGATCCACCATGAAATCAGCAACACTTTTGCCCTTCCGCTGACTTCTCTGGTAAAATTCATGCCTTCTAACGAGCGTTGGCACAGTCGGTGCATAGTGGGCCCTCAGCAGGGTTTCGAGGACGTCCCAGTCCATAGACTTTACTTCTGCCGGTTTCGCTAGTGCCTTGGCCATCTTGAATACGGTCGGCCCGCAATGAGTTAGGAATACCGCCCGTTTCTTTCCGGTTGTGGCATCCTTCAAATTGTTGGTCTCCAGAAACATCTGGAAACTATCCATATATGAGTCCCAGCCTTCTTGCGCTGGGTCGAATGGAGCGGGTGGTATGACGGCGCCGGACATGGTTCCACCGTTGGTGCATTTTAGCCACGTGCTCTGTTATCGTTCTTCATCGTTCAGTCAGCTCTGACGTCTCCACATCCCACCCTTGTCGCCAGTGTTATGTTCTGTGCATGGGCGCTAAGGTGGAGAGGAGCCGGTGAACAGTGAACTTCAAACTCTTTATTTACATGTGTAACAGCTCAGCTCAATGGCCGCAACGGCCCCCTTTATATAGGCAAGCTCTTGAGTATTTAACCAATGAAAACACAGGGAGCGCTAGCTCCGTTAACCAATGGGAGAGGCTCGTTAATAGCCAATCAGATTCTCCTGAACAGACCAATCCAATGTTGCTATTATCGGCCAATCAGAAGTGCAGGGCCAGAACCCTGCACTTTACTTCAAGCTCTTAATAATCTTTATTCAAGTACTTTTATTAATTCACAACAAGTTCTGTTTTATCTTCCTCATATCCTGTGTCCATTCATCCTGCATCAGCATATTCAGTTTGTGCCTAATCATTATCCTTTCTTTTGTAATGTTCTTTCTAGTTCCTTGAGGGTATCCTGTAATTTTGTTTGTTTTTCCTCCTTTTCTTTACGCCTACGTGTAGTGTATGAGATTGCTAAACCCCTAATATATGCTTTTGCAGTATCCCATAGGATTTAGGTTGATGTTTGTTTTTTTGTTTTCTTTCAAAAATACTCCAGTTCTTTTTTCATCATCTTAACACATTCTTTTTCTTTTAAGACCTCCTGATTTAATATCCATCTTCTTCTCTTTTTCAACCCTTTCCAAATTATTTTAATAGGATTGTGGTCCACGCATGTATTTGTGTCAATTTCTATTTTTATTATATTACGTTCAATTTCCACATTTGTCCACAACATATCCAATCTTGACCATGATGTATGTGGTACTAAATAGTAGGTATATTGTTTTTTGTCTGGGTTTCTTTCTCTCCATATATCTTTTAATCCTAATTCATTTACCATTTGGTATCTCAATATTATCACTGTTGATACAAATGTTCAACAGAACTGTTATGACAAAACAGTTCTGGCAAAATCATGTCCATGGAACTATGAAGATTCAAAATAGCAACAGCTGAAGGCATCCTACATCTGATCTGCAGATATCTACCACTTGATGGAAGAAGAGGAATGTAGAAAACCTTAACTCCACTACTACCTAGTGGTTAGAGCAAATGTTTGTTTCTGTGATTGACAGTCATGGGTGGGCCATGAATTTTAGTTCTTTTCCTCTTTCAGAGTATGAGAATTCCGACTTCTAGACATAGATCATTCACACACTATTAAATGTATTTGGAATTGTATTCTATCAGCTTTCCTCATCACAGAAAGGCTATTAAATGTAGCCAGATAAAGATCCTATTTAGATTTCATTCTCAGTGTGTAAGGATTGAGATTACAAAGTTTTCATGCTGGTATATAAATAGATAAGGCATGGGCAATCTTACCCATTGCAGCTGCATACTTGTCCAGTTCTCAGTGTCTTCTGAGCTGCCTTCAATCACAGTTGCTGATATTTAGCAGAAAATTTTTTAGAAAGAAATCATATAAAAGCTTGTGGTTTTGAAGCTGGCCTAGCATCATTAAAGCAGCAAACTCCTCTTTGCACATGTTTACATCTACTGTTTCATCATCTAAGCAGAACTGTACTTTAAGCAGAATTCAGAATGATAAAAGAAGTAATAAACAATGATAAGCATTGATAAGTATCACAGATCTAAATATGCCATTGGTTCCTGTATTCTTCATATCTTCCTACATTTTAATTTAAAAAAAGCTTTATTAACAATTTGACAATGGTCAATGGTATTTTGAAATAGGGAAAGGTGATTCAGAGTTGCTTTGGATATAGACAATTTAGAAACTTCCATCCCTGTCTACCAATGGATTGTTATATTTCCATCTGCATTTTAGATTATTAGAATAAAACAGAGGGTCAGAAATGTTATGCTATGCAAAAGTCTTTTTTGTGTATTAAAACATCTTTTTTTTCCTTGGAAAAATTTGACTAAAATCAATGAAGTTTAATTCCAGGTAAAGAAGCTTTTATTTGACACTGAGGTTTTTTTTTTCATAATTTCTAAGCTCTTTTTCTAGAAGAACAGAATACCAAGGGAGTTTGTTTAAAATAAACATGTATCAGGTTATATATTTAGAGTCACAGTGACTATCTAAACAATATTAAAAAGTGTAAAATACTTCTCCACATACACATTTCATTCTGAAAACCGGCTATTTCATTATCATTATCAGCAGAATCTCATTATCTGTCTGGTTTTTTTTGGCTCTTTTTGTATCTTGATTGGCTGGCAACATTGTGTTACTTTATTGGAGGCCTTTAGTGCAGCTTGGCTTTGGGTAAATGGATGGCTATCATTAGTTAGGAAACTGGGTTTCATCTGGGTGCCTGGTTGGGGTGTATTTGAGCTGGAGGTATCAGGGGGGATCTGTTTGTGCCCAGGTGTTTGCCTGGCTTGTGGTGTGGAGATTTTTTTGTTTGTGAGTGCAGGCTTCCAAATGATTGACAGCCTGGTGGAATCATCTCTTCTGTTCATGCTTTCTGGTCTTTTTTCAATCTCTATGGCTTCTCTGATGATTCTGTGGCTGGGATTTTCTCTAGTGGCTAGAGTTTTGGTGCCATTGAAGTTGATGCTATGACCTGTGGCTTCCATTGGTTGGACTAGTGAGGAAGTGTGTTCCAGCTTTTTGACTGCATTTTTGTGTTCATCCAGGCGGGTGCTTATTCTTCTATTGGTCTGTCCAATGTNATATTTTAGTCAGGGTGCATAGGTCAGTCTTAATGTGTGTCTTGTCTGCCAGGCGTTTGGTTCTAGTAATTAGTGTTTTAGCTACAGAGTTTATCTGTGCTGGGGGGTGGTGGGATTGGGCGTTGAGGTAGCGGTTGGTGTGTGTTTTCTTCTGGTATATGGTGTGTCCTAGTGTGCCATCTGTTTTTTTGTAGATTAGTACATCTAGGAATGGTAGTTGTTTGTTTGTTTCTGTTTCCATGGTGAACTTGATTTTGGGGTGTGCGCTGTTTAGGTGTGTTAGGAAATTGTTTAGGTTTTCTTGTCCATGGGGCCAAATCACGAATGTGTCATCGATATATCTTAACTATAGTTTGGGTTTGAGGATGGCATTGGCCAGAACTCTGGATTTGAACTCTTCCATGAACAGGTTTGCAA
>BHEV01051314.1:0-29580 GCA_004319985.1 Emydocephalus ijimae | reverse complement strand
TCTTCGCTAAATTGGATTTAGCACAGGCGTACCAACAACTGCCTGTAGATAAAAAAACCGTGGAAGCACAGACGATCGTTACACACCGAGGCGCTTTTAAATGCAACCGACTCCAATTCAGAGTGAGCGTAACCCCAGGGATTTTTCAAAGTCTGATGGAGAGACTTTTGCAAGGGATCAAGGGGGTCATACCATATTTTGATGATGTTTTAATTGCGGCCCCGAATAGAGAAGTACTGGAGAGGCATCTTAGAATGGTTCGCCAGAAATTTAAAGACTCCGGCCTTAAGGTTAAAAAAAATAAATGTCAACTGTGTACAGAGAAAGTAGAGTTCCTGGGGTACCTAATCGATAAGCAAGGCATTCACCCCACTAATAGCAAACTAAGAGCGATCAAAAATGCCCCAAGACCCAAGAATAGGACAGACCTCCAAGCTTTCCTGGGGCTCATTAACTTTTACAACATCTTCTTGCCCCAGAAGGCAACCGTAGCTGAGCCCCTACATAGACTTCTCGACAAAAAAGCCACCTGGGTCTGGGGACACCGAGAGGAGCACGCATTCCGACAAGTGAAAAACTTACTAACCTCCGATGCTGTTTTAATGCAGTATAATGAGACTTTGCCTTTAACCATTAGATGTGATGCGTCACCATTTGGAGTAGGAGCCATTTTAAGTCATGTGTTATCAAATGGTAGTGAGGCCCCTATTGCCTATTTTTCAAGGACCTTATTGAGGGCTGAACGCAACTATAGCCAAATTGACAAAGAGGCTCTTGCTGTTGTATCTGCTGTGAAATGGTTTCATGAATATATGGATGGACGAGCTTTTACTATTATTACCGATCACAAGCCTTTGCTGGGAATTATAGTGGGAGACAAGCCAAACCCCTATATATTGTCACCTAGAATGACTCATTGGTCGGAGTTCTTAGCTGCGTACAATTATAAATTGCAACACCGCCTGGGGAAAGCCATTGCCCACGCTGATGCATTGAGCCGTGCCCCACTTCCGGAAACCGTCGATGACCCAGCTCCAACCCTCATGACACTCCAGATTGAAACACTACATAAACTGCCACTAACAGCCAGAGACATCACTATTGAAACGAAATGAGATCCTGTCCTGGCGCGAGTTTTCAGCTGGGTCGAATGAGGATGGCCAGGAGAACAAACCCCTGATGACTTCACCCCTTTCAGAAACCGGCAAACAGAACTTTTCTCACAGAAAGGCTGCATCCTATGGGGAGATAGAGTTGTCATCCCAGAGCGGTTACAACGAGCAGTTTTTAAAGCATTGCATGATGGTCACCCCGGCATCATGCATATGAAAGCGCTCACACGAAGCTACGCATGGTGGCCGGGCATCAATAAGCAGATTGAAGCCTGGGTGAAGATTTGTCTAAAGTGCCAAGAAGTCAGCAGTGCCCCACCTAGAGCAACTCCAACGGAGTGGGAAACCCCTCGGGGGCCATGGTCCCGCATCCACATTGACTTTGCGGGACCTACTAAGGGACATACATTCCTCCTAACAGTGGATGCCTATTCCAACTGGCTCGAAATCCACAAGATGAAGACTACTACAACTGATTCATCATCCGCAAATTAAATAAACTATTCGCAGCACATGAGCTGCCAGACATTCTAGTCTCCGACAACGGACCCCAGTTCACCGCCCTGGCGTTTGAACAATACTTAGCAGACCGGGGTATCCGCCACGCGCTAACTTCACCAGCGCACCCTGCGGCCAATGGAAAGGCCGAGCGCATGGTCCAATTTGTTAAAAAAACTCTCCACAAGATGGACTATGGGGACATTGATGACAAACTAAACAGAATACTCCTACTCCAACACATCACTAACACAGTGTCACCAACAAGACTCCAGCTGAACTGTTGATGGGACGCAAGCTCCGCTCCCACCTCGACCGTCTCCACCGTCCTACGCGCCAGAGAAACCCTGTGGATCTAGCGGAAAATGCCGTGAGTTCAAGGTAGGCGACTTAGTCTTCGCTAAAAACCTTTCCGGTGAACCATTATGGGTTGAAGCAACCGTAACCCAAACCACCAGGCCCAGATCATACCGCGTGCAAACATTGGACGGAAAAATATGGAAATGCCATATAGATCAGCTTCGCTCTAGGTTGCAACCCAGTTTCCGCGACTCCTGTGACTCTCAAACTGAGGGGGGAGGGGATGTTGAGGGAACCGAATTCGAGATGGTGGAAGGCGAAATCAAAGGAAGTCAGCAGCCCGGCGCGTTACCTGAAGAAGAATCAGGAAGGGGGGTTGCCTCGCCACAGAGAAATACCTCAACGGAGGCGAGCCCGCAGAGACCGGAGGACAACAACGACAGAATTAGCGGCGCCGAGTCGTCCTGTGAGGATGCGGAACCGCCTGTACCAGATAATTCAAAAAATGTTCCACCGAAACCGGACTACAGACAGGAACCGGTGGGACAGCGCAAATCTAATAGACAGTTGAAACGACCTGCATATCTATGGGATTACGTCACTGCACCCCTCAAACGGAACCTAGGGGGAAGGGGTGTTATGAATGTTATAAAGGTGTTTAATAAAGTTTTAACAACCTTAAGTAAAAAGCAGGGTTCTAATCCTGCACTTCTGATTGGCCGATAATAGTGACATCGGATTGGTCCTTTCTGGGAAATCTGATTGACTGTTAACGGGCCAACTCTCATTGGTTCAAGGGTTTAACACTTCCATGTTTTTCATTGGCTAATAGAACAGCAGCCAACCCTATAAAAGGGCTGCTGCTGCCCTCGGTGTTCACTTTGTTCAGTATGCTTAATAAAGAGTTGAAGTTCACTGTTCACTGCCTCGTCTCCGCTCCTTGCACCCATGCGCAGAACATAACAGGGTCTAGATAAATTCAATCTCCAAGATTATTTGAAACATTCTCCCCATAAGAATAAAGAATTGATCTATCACCAAAAAGAAATATCAAGAAACATAAAGAAGCAAAAGAAGTGCCATATACACTGCTGGGCATCATCTGAGCAGCTGTAGGTGAATACCACTTGCATCTTCTTTTTTCTATTTACAAAATGAATGTTTCTATAACAGTTGTAGCTGTAGCTACATACAATATTTGTGTGTAATTCTTTAAGATGCTGCAATCTCACTGACCTTGAGACCCATTGAAAAGAATACCTTCTTGCCCCTGCCTACCAGTTTCTGGGCTTCCTCCATTTTAGGTATTTCTTCACAAGGATGATAGGTGGCAACTTGCCAGTTCACGTGCTCCTTTTTATTTTTTTTTGCAGAGGAGGACATAATGTAAATGAAATAAATGTACTCTGTGTGAGGTAAAGGTATAGTTGAGGAAAATACTAGCAATTTATTTTAATTTCATCTTTAGAGGAATGGAGTGGTGAGGCTTCTTCCATTTCTTCTATTTCACAACTTGCAATAGCTGGATTACGGATTGATGTACTCCTTTTTATAGTATTGTATGGTCTGCACAGTGACAATGACCACTGAATTGATCTGAAACTTTTCAGAGGGTTTAAGAGGGAAATCAATGTCACTGGCATAAAGCAAAAGCAGATAATAAATATGTTTTATATATATAAAATAGGAATATAGGAATCTGTATAGGGTGTCTTTCCTAATCACAATATCAAAATATGTGATATGGTTGGTCACATATAATACAGTACAACATTGCATTGAGGCATATATGGAGTCAAACTTGCAACACAGGTTCATGATGTATGTTTTGTTGCTCCTCTTCCTGAAGCTTAAATTTTCACAGTCCTTTAGATCAGGCTGGAGTTTTCTAAAATTGTTCCAGAATCCTTTCTCCCAAACACTATTTTTAGTATTTAGTATTTATTTGATTTGTCAATTGCTTACAAGATACAGGTATAAGAAAAAATATAGTTTTGAACACATGAGATAGATACTTGTAAGAAAAATAAAAAAACAATAGGACAGGGATGGTAGGTATGATTGGTGCACTTATGCATGCCTCCTACAGGCCTCTTAGGAAGGGGGTGAGGTCAATAGTAGATAGTCTAAGGTTAAAGTTTTGGGGGTTTGGGGAAGAAACCACAGAGTCAAGTAGAGTATTCCAAACATTGACCACTCTGTTGCTGAAGTCGTATTTTCTGCAGTCAGGTTTGATGCAGTTAACCTTGAGTTTGTATCTATTGTGGGCTCTTGTATGGTTATGATTGAAGCTTCATTTGCAGATAGGACATTGCAATGTATGATTATAAATACTATATTTAGATCAGACCAGAGGCGGTGTAGTTCTAGGTTTTCTAGGTCTAGAGTTTCAAGTCTGGTGGCATAAGGTATTCTGCAATGAGTAGAGGAGTGGAGAACTCTTTTTGTGAAATATTTCTGGACTTTTTCAATTGTGTTAATATCAGATACATGATAAGGGTTCCAGACTGATGAGCTATATTCAAGTATAGGTCTAGAAAATGTTTTGTATGCTCTAGTTAGTTGTGTGATAATACCAGAGAAGAAGCTATGTAGGATTAGGTTGACAGCTCTTAATCCCTTTTTGGCTATGTAGTTACAGTGGGCTCTAGCACTTAGATCATTTGAGATGAGTACTCCAAGGTCCTTGAAAAAGTTTGGATCCTTAACAAGATCTTGACTATTTAGCTTGTATTTTATTTTCTGATTTTTTCTGCCAATATGTAAGACAGAGCATTTATTTGTTGAGATTTGAAGTTGCCATTTGATTGACTATTCTGATACATAGGCAAGGTCTTTTTGGAGGGTAGTAGTATTGTCTGTGGTGTTTAATAGCTTTACATCATCAGCAAAGAAAACACAGTTGCTCTTAATATGATCACAGAGGTCGTTTATGTAGAGTATGAAGAGAGTTGGTCCTAGAACACTGCCTTGGGGGACACCACTATTGACAGGTACAGAATTTGATAGGACGCTCCCTTGGGGGACACCACTATTGACAGGTACAGAATTTGATAGGACGCTCCCAATTTTGAGCATTTGTTGTCTGTTTGACAGGAATGCTTCTATCCAGTTATGTAGGTTTCCAGAGATATCGTAAAATTTTAGTTTTAGGAGTAGTTTGTCATGTACCACTGAATCAAAGGCTTTACAGAAGTCTCTGTAGATTGCGTCTATTTCTTTGACCTGATCGAGTTGTGTAGTCCATATATTTTTGAAGTGTAAGAGTTGCAGATTACAGGATAGGTTTTTTTTTTTCTGAAACCAAATTGTTTATTAGAGAGTGGGTTGTTTGTCTCTAAGTGGAGGATAATGGATTGGTTAATAATTGATTCCATGACTTTACAGGTGACGCAGCATAGATTGGTCTGTAATTTTCAACTAGGCTGGGGTCTCCCTTTTTGAAGATGGGAATGACCGTGGCTTGTGACCATAGGTTTGGCAAGGAACTGGTCCTGAAATATTTTTCAAAGATTATGCTTAGAGGTTCAGCTATGGCAATGGATAGCTTTTTTAAGAAGTAGGCACATATTCCATCCGGTCCAATAGATAGGGATGGTTTTAGATTGTGCAGTGCTTTTTCAATAATGTCTTCTGTAAAATCGATATGTATTAGATCATTGTAGTTGTCTGTGGTTTGACTGGGAAATACTGGGCTTGATCCATTGCTGTTTACAAATACTGAGCCAAAGAATTTGTTAAAGACGTTGGCTTTAATGGTGTCATCGTTGCAGTCTTTACCATTAGGTCCTATCAGGGGTGGGATGGACCTTGAGTCTTTTAGTTTGTTGTTTACAAAATTATAGAAAGCGTGGGTGGAATTTGGNGATAGCTTTTTTAAGAAGTAGGCACATATTCCATCCGGTCCAATAGATAGGGATGGTTTTAGATTGTGCAGTGCTTTTTCAATAATGTCTTCTGTAAAATCGATATGTATTAGATCATTGTAGTTGTCTGTGGTTTGACTGGGAAATACTGGGCTTGATCCATTGCTGTTTACAAATACTGAGCCAAAGAATTTGTTAAAGACGTTGGCTTTAATGGTGTCATCGTTGCAGTCTTTACCATTAGGTCCTATCAGGGGTGGGATGGACCTTGAGTCTTTTAGTTTGTTGTTTACAAAATTATAGAAAGCGTGGGTGGAATTTGGGCATAGAAGGTTTTCCTCTTGTTTAATGTGATAATTAGTGCATTCAGTTTTTATCTGGTGGCATAGATTTTTGTATCGGCTTTTGAAGTTGGCAATGTGACCAGATTTGTTTTTTCACCAAAGTGATCTCTTTTTGGATTGAAGCTTCCTTATTGTTATGGGTAATCTGTTTTTCCTGGTTTGGGGAGTTATTATTGGTACATACAGTTTGATGGCTGTATTCTGTGTCCTGTATTCGTTTAGCCTAGAATCTCTGATTCTTCCTAACTAAATTGCATTCAGAAAAAAAACCTCCTTTTTTTCTTAAACAAAATCACTGTGCTATTTTTCCAATATCCTCAGTAGCAGACAAATATAGTATTTCACAAATATTTTCTTAGCCCTCTGTGAAACCTAAGATGTCAGTACTGATCTCTAGATTTTCTCTCATTTTATTTGGATGTAAGGTCAGTTACTTAGTGCAAACAAAGCCATTTTGTTTTAGTTCTTATCAACATCAGTGCCTTTCTTTACAAAAGCTCTTAACTCAGCACTTCTGCCTCAGTGATTACATATCCTCCTGACAGTGCTGTAGCACCTATTCCAATGTAGACATCTTATTTCCTGCACCACTCAATCCTAAGAGCTGAATCAGAGAATTTAGGACACAGACAATTTATACCTCAAAATTGTGTATTTCCTCCCAAAGGACTTCCCTCTTCAATGATATATATGTGGTTCTGATCCAAACTATAAAGCACACTTGGCAAATTTAAGATGTGTGGACTTCAACTTTCCAGCTATAGAAGTCCACATAACTATTTTTTAATTTTATTTTTATTTTGTTACAGATTTGTAATACAATAGTAAAGGCAAATACAAATTAAATTCAGAAAAAGAAAGAGACAGAAATAATAAAAAATACAAAGAAAGAAATATAAAAATTTAAAAATTAAAAGGAAAAAAGTAGAATAAAGAAAAAGAAAATAAAGAAAATTTCCAGTCTGCAACACAACAAGTAAAAAACAAATTTGATAACTCATTGCCCTTTTCTTTTTCTTCCCATAATCTGTTCATTCTATATGCAAAACCATAAATCATCGTTTCAATTCTGGTATCAACAACAAGTTTGTAACAGGTTACCAGAGCTTTAAGGAAAAAATGTTCTTATTTTAATCTTGATCAAACTAATAAACTTTATATTCCTTTCTTCTACTTCGTACAATCTTGAACTTCAATTCACTGAATTTCTTCCCATCACAAAAACTTCTTCAAGGCTTTCACTATTGATTTAAGGAAATACAATGGAAAGTTGTTATGCAGGCCATTGTCATGGTTTGCCTTTTTATTTCTTTTTTATATTTTCAAAATTTTAACAAAGTCCTTTTGACTATACCGTAAGAAATCTTTATCAAAGATGTTCTCTTGGCTCTTCCAGTTTTGGTCACCACATTACAAAAAGATGCTGAGACTTTAGAAAAGGAGCAGAGAATAACAACTAGGATGATTAAAGGCCTGGAAACTAAAATATACGAAGAACAGTTGCAGGAACTAGATACGGCTAATCTAGAAAAAAGAAGGGACTAGGGATGACATGATAGCAGTATTCCAGTATTTAAGGGACTGCTGCGAAGAAGAGGGGTCAATTTATTTTCCAAACACCAGAAGGCAAGACAAAAAAAAATGGATAGAAACTAGTCAAGAGGAACCTGGAATTAAAGAAACTTCCTGAAACTTCCTAACAATGAGAACAATTAACCAGTCGGACAGTTTGCCTTCAGAAGTTGTGATTACTTCATCACTGGAAGTTTTCAAGAAGAGACCGGACTGCCACTTGTCTCAAATTTTATAGGGTCTCCTGCTTGAGCTGGGGGTTGGACTAGAAGGCCTCCAAGGTCCCTGACAGCTCTATTCTGATTGATTGATTGATTGCATTTTTTGTGTTATTTGTATTTCCAATTTGAATGCCTTGTCTATTTTGTAATTCACACTTTTTATACAATATTTCTGATTCCACTAGCAAAATGTGTTTCACGTATATCATTCTTCATTAACATTTTTAGACAGTGTCTATCCATAGAAACAGACATTTTTACTGATATTTACTGTCAATATTATGGCTACTAATTTCTCACCTCATTTTTCAAATAACTCCTTTACATGAAGCATATATAAGCAGAAGGAAAGCAAGACGGCATCAAGAAATGTATCCTTTTAGCAAGGTCTTTGCTTTCCCTCTACAGTTAGTGCCATTCTTATACTATGTTGATTTCATTCTTATAGGACCCTTATGTGTTCCAATCACTAATAGCTAAAGATGCTTCCAGTGTTGCTGACATGCATTTCAATGCAACTTACTGGATATGCCTTTCCCAGGCTGATATTCAGGTTGAAACAAACTTGGTCTCATCCTCAAATATTGCACTATAGTTCTTAGTGTTACAAATGTGACATCATCTCATCAGCTATTCAGTTGTGTCTGAGTCTCGGCCACACTGTGGAACATCATTCTCCATGCCCCTCTGTCTCGCATCGCTTTCTTAAGATCTCCATAGTCATCTCAGTGTCATCCCAATGTCTAGCCAGTGGGTGCTAGGGTGGCCCCTTTTCCTTTTTCCAGTGATCCCTTCCAGCATGACTGGCTTTTCAAATGAATCATCTCTCATGACATGATCAAAGTATGACAGCCTCTGTTTGGTGATCTTGGCTTCAAGTGGTATTTTTCTGGTAGAGAAAAACTGTTTTTAAAACATAGAAAGCAAAAAAGAAGGCATCTCTCTCTATTTCTTTAAAGAAACATGAGCTGTGACTTTTCTCTGACTTTTTCACTCAGCACAAACTTAATTTCTTCCCGAGCACTTGCTTAGACTGCAACCCTGTACTCATTGAATTCTATATGTATGTTGTATATTTTTTTTAAAAAATGTAATTCTATTATAAAGTGGGTTCCACCATGTCCTATCCAAGTAACAAACATATTTGTACTCCCTTCTTGATCAAAGCAAGGCCACATATCTAGAGATGCTGGTATAAATAGTTTGCTATAAATAATTTTATGGCAAACTATTTATATCAGCATCTTTATCAGAGATTATGCCTTCGTGTGTTAAAATATTTAGAGAAGGGAAGGTGGACAATTTTACTTGGCTTTCACACATGGCCTTCACACATGCTTGGGATATTTGTATCCCTAGACATTTTTAATTTCAAGGAAACTATTCATGCTCAAATGAAAATATGCTGAGTTGTAGCTCAGCCATAGAACATATCATTCCCTCTTTGTTTTTCCATGCTGAACCAAATGGCCAAGAATGTTATGATACTGGGATGTGGCTGTATTTGTATGAGTTGAGTGAATAAATTCTAAAGACAGCTAATGCTCTACTATTCTTTTCTCCATCAATGACTATAAAGGACTTCTCTGCATTTCAGAAGAGGCCTTCCCTATTCATATCATGGAAGTAGGATTCTGTACCACAAGCTTGTTATAAATGAAGATGGCCCTATTACAATGTGTAGTTTATTAATATTTTAAAACTTACTTTATAATATCTCATGAGTTATGCAGCATAAAGATAGCCAGCATTCATCTATCCTTTTCAGTCATAATGAAGAATATTCAGTACATAGATCACAGACTTACAACAGTTCATTTAGTGACCATTCAAAGTTACAATGGCACTTCTTTTTGCAACACTTACATCTGTTGCAGCATTCCCATGGTCACATGATCAAAATTCAGATGCTTGGCAACTAGTTCATATTCATGACCATTGTAATGATCTCAGGTCATGTGATAGCAATAGCATTCAGATTTATACTGGTATAGTCCTCCATAGTGCTTTACAGCCCTCTATAATCAGTTTACAGAGTCATCATATGACTCCTCATCTGGCTCCTCATTTTACCCACCTCGGAAGGATGGAAGTCAACCTTGAGCTGGTCAGGATCAAACTCCTGGAGTGAGCAGTGACTGTAGTACTGCAGTATTGAATTCTAACCACTGCACCATCACAGCTCTCTTTTGTGACGTTCTGACAAACAAAGTCAATGGGGAAGCTGGATACACTTAACAACCAGGTTACTAAATTAACAAATGCAAATATTCACTTAACAACTGTGGCAAGAAAAGTCATAAAATGGGGCAAACTCATTATCCCAGCATCAGATACTTTGAGGAGATACCTTTTTCCTTCTCCAGTTCTTCCTGGTGTGATCACAGCTGCATGTTTCAAGGCCTCAACCTATAACAATGTCAAATAAGGATTGATAGTTAGTAGCCAAACATGCCCTGCATCAAACTGAAACATAAGAATGTTGTTGTGCAGTGGTGGGATTCAATTTTTTTTTTTACTACTGCTTCTGTGGGCGTGGCTTGGTGAGCGTGGCAGGGGAAGGATACTGTAAAATCTCTAGTCAGAGGTGGTATTTGCTGGTTCTCCAAACTACTCAAAATTTCTGCTACTGGTTCTCTAGAACTGGTCAGAACCTGCAGAATACCACCTCTGGTGCTGTGGACTTTAAAATCATCTTGGAGTGGGGTATGAACAGGAGAACTTGGCTCTTCTGTTAAGAGCCGTCAGCTCCATTTATAAATTTCACTTTCAGTCTCTGCAAAAAAAAAGTCTAGTTCAAATGACTGCAGCATCAGAAGTCTTGGAATTGTACTGCTTAGCCCTCTGCAAGTTCTATTATTATCTTTTCCTCAGAGCATTTCACTGAGTAAAGGGCACTAATTTATTATACTTTCTAGCTCTTTCCTGGGTTAAAGAAAACTAGTGAACTAATGTAGCACAACCACATTTTCTCTACAAAAAAAATCTATTCAGTTAAAATAAATTTATTATATCCAAATAGCAGGGATGGGAAATAGAATGATCTGGAAAAAGGTCACTTATTCTGCAGTTAGTGAAACAGGAAATTTTTGGTACTTTATTCATTACTCATATAAAATACAGTTCTGAATGTTTAAAACTTCAGAGATATATTTTTTAAAAATATATTTCTTTCATTTGTTTGTTGTGGTTGCTTTTACTTGGATGATGAAAATAAAACAAAGCAGTCCATGTTCAAACAGCTGTTATTCACTAGCTTTTACATATATTGTCTGAATCTAATTGGATTTTAATGAAATGATATTTCTTTTGTGATAAGTACATAAAATTATGCTTTTAATTAACATCACAAGGTATAAGCTATAAATACCACCCTCAACTGAAAATAATATTACTTTAATGTTAGTTTCATTATAAAAAGGATAAACACATATTTTACTGGAAAAGCAATTCTTTCTCTTATTCATTCAATGAGATATAATAACACTATAAAATTGGGCTCATAAGATTCCCAAATTGGGCTAACTTATATCATTGAATATTTGCTGGATATACTACCCTACTGGTGAATTTATTTTTCATATGAACTTTCATTTAAAAGTATCAGTTTGGAAGAAAAATCCATACCAGAAAATGTCAAATAAAAAAAATTACAAGGTAAATCAGAATATAATAGTTTGAAATAAATGATAAATATATTGGCTAAGATCTTTAAAAGAAAGCCTGGTGAATAAACACTAATGAATACCCATCACAGTTGGGGACTATCTAATCTTTGCTGGGAATTTCTTGTCTAGATTGGTTTGCTGAGCAAAAGCCCTTCTGTGGGCTGAATGCTGTTTCTTCCCAGTTTGTATATCTGGTAGAAAAATCTCAGGGTTACTGAAGGCCTTTGACTGGCAGTGAGAGAACAGCTGAAGAGATCTCATACCACTCGGTTGGTCTGATGATTGTTCTTTTTATAGCAATACCATCTGCATTCTCACATGTGAAGCAGACAACAGAATGTTGGTTAAGTTTTCTAGGGCATTTTACTGCCTGGAGGGGGGGAAAGCAACACAAAATGTGCCAACAATTTTTAAAGTCTCGCTTACTTACGCCACCTTCTAATGTATCAAGAGATGCAATCTGCTTCAAGAAAGTTGAGAGATGAAAGCAAGAATTGCTATCTGATGGGAGACTTTAACATTATTACAGATATAGTCAGAATCCTTTAAATAAATATTTTAAATGTTAACACAATCACAATCAGTGGTAGCAATGAGATAACCAGGGTATTCTAAAAAAAAAAAAAATGCAAAGCAGGATTACACCTGGTTAGTTTTTGGGTAGAAACTCCTAGGACACTCCAGCACTGTAAACAAGACTAGGAAGTAGAAAATACATTGAAAGAAAAATGGCCAGTCATTTTGGATTGGGGTTTGAAACCTCTACCCATACATTTTCCCCCCCTAATATTTTGCATTCATCCAAATTTGTGGATTCCTTCAATCCTCCTAAAGTTTGGCATCTGAGTAACAAGTTCACTATTAGAATATGACTTTTATAATCAGAAACCTGATGGTCTAAAACTGGATACACATTTACATTCTATTTACTATACAACTCTGTTGATGATTGCATGCACAATGGGAAAATATTACAATGCATTGGATGGAGTGTTGGACTGGATGAAATTTGCTTAATGGGATGGCTCAAATGGGCAGGAAAAGAATCATTTACTAAGTACTAAACTACCTTGCAACTTCATCCATGTCCCACAGTACATGGATAAAAGATGGGAGATGTAAGGAATGTAAGTCACCTAACAGTTATTAGGGTTGGAAATATATAAACTAGGATAGACATTTCAATACTATGTCTTTAAGAGCATGCTAAAACTGTAATTGGGTGTGGTTCCTCAAATGGCCATAAGATGGAGCCAGAAACCTGGGTTGTTTAGTCTCAGGAAAGTCTCAGTGAGTTCCTTTCTGTTGGAGAGTTTTGCCATTCCTCCTAAATGACTGTTACTGGTTGTTGATGTAAATCTGTTACTGAACTGTTTTTTGATACTGGACTTTGATATTTGGATTATCCCTGAACTGAACACTGACTGCTTTACCTGTGAATGACTTGGACTGCTTATCTTGGACTGTGCTTAAACATTTATTGGAAGTAAAAACCTACATATACTGTACAGTATATCTGTGTGCTGTGTGTGTGTGTGTTATTCTTCATTTCTCTCACTACATCTCCCTGTATGCACCCATTCTCCTAATGGAGAATTACCTCAACACTGGTTATGGGCCCAGGCCATACCAGGCTCAGGTAACTGAGGGTTAGTGTGAATACACAGTACTGTATACAGACAGCTGTTTACTGTTTAATTGTGGGTTACTATCTTGGTAAAGATGGCACAAGACACTTCAACAAGTCTATCACTGAGAACCTGGTTGGATGGAACAAACTATGTTTCCTGGTCTATGCAGTGCAGTCTACTTCTGTGTAGAGAAGGGTTATGGAATGTAGTTCAAAATCCACTGGATGTAAATGCTTGCAATCCAGCTAATGAGGATGATGCCAAGAAGCTTGCTGACTTTAAACAGAACAACAAATGAGCTCTTTGTATAATTGGACTAACACTGAGTGACCAGCAGCTAGTCCATATTCGTGGGGAAAAGTCTGCTGCTAGGTGTTGGGAGAATTTGAAGAGAATTTATGTTTGTGACAGTGTAGGTGCACACATACACCTTACACGTAAACTGTTTAGAGCATGTCTTCTGAAAGGTGGAGATATGTTAGCTCATTTAAACTTCATGAAAAGAACTTTTCAAGAGCTACATGAAAAGGAACTGATATTTTCAGAGCTGCATCAAGTTTACATCATTCTTTCCTCATTGGATGAAAGTTATGATGATTACGTATCTTCACTGGAAGTCCTGCCCAGAGATAAACTGACATTGACTGACATAACCGGAAGGTTGTTAGAAGAAGCAAGAAGATGGCTGGATGGGGACCAACTGAGGAAGGAACAACCACAAGAAGAGGATTTGTCTTCAACTGCCTATACTGTTAGGATATGTTTTTCTTGTGGGGCTAGGGGACATATAGCTAGATTCTGTAAGAAAGGAAAAAGACAGAATACTAGTAAACACCAGAAGGCTAAGAAGAATGTTATTTAGCTATGTCTAGCAATTCAACTGTAAACCATAATTTGTGGGTTGTTGATAGTGGAGCATCACAATGCATTACTAAAGATAGAAAGAGGTTTATAAAGATGTCTATGAGTAAACAACACGTATCATTGGCAAATGGATGGAAAATGAAGGCTTCTGGTAAAGGTACTGCATATTGTTCTTGTATAAATGAACATTTAACTATGTTATATGTACCTAAATTAAAATTTAATTTGCTATTAGTAAGGGCTTTAGTTAATCTTGGTTATGTAGTAACCTTTAGGGAAGATAATTGTATAATAGAGAAAGAGGGTAAAAGTGTTACTGCTAATTTAGAGAATGATTTATATGTGATATACGATGATCAGTTGAAGATGGCTAACTCAGTTTATAACAACGTTAAGCCACATGATGAATGTATACATTTACTGCATAGATGTCTAGGGCACATTAATTTTAAAATGCTCAAACAAACTGTTGAATTGTCAGAGGGAGTAAAATTGAAACCCTGTAGCAAGTATTTGAACTATAATGCTTGTAGCCAAGAGAAAAGTAAGGTTACTCCAGCAAACAGACTTAATGGATTTAAGACCAAACAACCTTTAGAGGTTGTTTTTGCTGACATAATTGGTCCTAAGAAACCTAGTTTGGGAGGAGCCTGTTATATTTTGAGTATTATGGACCATTACTCACGATACCCTTTCTGCTATCTTATGAAAAATAAAACAAAAACATTCCAACATTTCTTTAACTGGCTAAGGTTTGCTGAGAGAAAAATGAGGAGTAAAGTAATTACTTTAGCTACTGATAATGGGACTGAGTTTGTTAACAAAAGATTCCAAACTATGTTGAAATTGGCTGGTGTTGAGCATAAACGTTCTGCACCTTACAGACCACAACATAACTCATTTGTAGAACGAAGAGGGCAAACATTACAAGCCATGGCTCGTACTATGTTATCTGATTCAGATTTGCCCAAAACACTGTGGGATGAAGCCATAATGTGTAGCAACCATGTGTTAAACAATGTAGTTAACACAACAACTGGAGAATTGCCATTTACTCATTGGCATGGCAGAAAGCCAAATTTAAGTTACCTACACACATTTGGAGCTCCAGCATGGGTGCATATTCCCTCACAAGTAAAACTGAAAGGGCAACATAGAGCTAAGAAATTATTTTTTGTGGGTTATGAGGCCAACCATAGATCGTTTAGATTTGGGGATCAAGGCAGTGCTAGTGCAAAATTTCTTGAGCACATTAGATAATCCAGGAATTCAGCAATGATATTATTATCGACACCCAAATATTCCTTAACGATTAAATTAGTAAACCACAAATAGCCATGAAAGAGGAAGAACAGAGGGAAGTAATAGAACAGGCACAGGAGGAAGTAGTAGAACAGGAGCAGGTGGCACAGGAAAGTCCACCAGTAAGCCCTGTATTACCAAGACATTCAACCCGAGTAACATGACCACCTGATAAATATCAGGCTAGTGTTGTACGCCAAGTGAATACAGTTCCAAGTAGTTATAATGAACTGAAACTGTATCCTGCTAAGGATCAGGCTGCTTGTCAGGAAGAATGGATAAGGAGCTGGAATTCTTAAAAAAGTTGGAGGTATACAAAAACATTAGGTTACCACCAGGTAAACATGCCATAGGATGTAAATGGGTTTATAAACTTAAGACAGGTGTAGATGGGACTGTTACCCATAAAGCCAAGTTAGTAGCACAAGGGTTCAACTACATTATGAGCAGCAATTAGTGTGGGCAGCTAAGGAGAAATACATTATAAATCATTTAGATGTAGAGACAGTTTATCTGCATGCAACGTTGCAACACACTATATATTTAAAAAAAACCTTTAGGTATAAAAGATGATAATACAACTGATTGATGGAAATTGAAAAAGAGTCTTTATGGTTTAAACGCAATCAGGATATGAGTGGAACCAGTGTATAGTTAAAGAATTAACTAAGATAGGTTTTGTAGCTGGCATGGCTGATCCATGTTTGTTCAAAAGAGAAAGTAATTGTGTAATTTCATTATTGATATTGTTTACTGATGACATAGCATTCATCACCAAAACTGAACAAGAAGCTACTAAAATAATCTCACTGTAAGAAAATGAATTTAAGATAAAACAGTTAGGAGAAATCAAACAATATTGGTTTAAAGATAGATAGAACTAGGGGAGGATACAAAATCTCACAAGCAGATTAAAATTAACCAATTACTAAAAAGTTTTAAAATTGAACTTTGTAAGCCAGCTAAGACACCAATGAGCCAGGAGTTTAGCCATAGTGATGTTCAAAGTCCTATTTTTGATAAGAACATTTATCAGTCCTTGATTGGTAGTTTATCTTATCTCAGTAATTGGTCAAGGCCAGAGATAGCATACTGTGTTAATCAATTAGCCAGATTTAATGCTGAGCCGACTGAACGGTACTGGCAAGCTGCTAAACTTGTGTTAAGATATCTGAAACAAACAATGCATTATGAATTGTTATTTGGAGCCGAAAGATGAAGTGAGTTTAACTGCATATGCTGCTGCAAGTTTTGCTATAGACATAAATACACGAAAATCTACATCGGGTACTGTAGTATTATTGGAAATAGTGTTGACTGGATGGAGGTCTATTAGACAGAAACATCTAAGTTTGTCAACAATGGAGGCTGAATTCTCATGCTTGTCTTTACTATGTACAGATTTAGTTTTGTATCAGCAACTACTAATTGACATGGGAATTGATGTAACAGATTCTACTGTTGTTTATGAAGATAACCAATCAGCAATACAGATGGCTTCAAATATTGCTGTTAAAACAAGAACTAAACACACAGATTTAAGATATTTAAATGTGAGACAATGTGTGCAAAGTAAGATGTATTAAGCTAGAATACTGTATGTCAGAAAACAACATCGCAGATCATTTTACAAAAGCCCAAGGCTCTGTAAAGCATAAGGCTTGCTGTGAGGATTATGGACTTAGAATGTAAGGTTGTTTATATTGTCCTACCCAAAAGGAGAGAATGTTAGGAATGTAAGTCACCTAACAGTTATTTGGGTTGGAAATATATAAACTAGGATATACATTTTAATACTATGTCTTTAGGAGCATGCTAAAACTGTAATTGGGTGAGTGAGTCTCAGTGAATATCTGTTCCTTTCTGTTGGAGAGTTTTGCCATTCCTCCTAAATGACTGTTACTGGTTGTTGATGTAAATCTATTACTGAACTGTTTTTTGATACTGGACTTTGATATTTGGATTATCCCTGAGCTGAACACTGACTGCCTTATCTGTGAATGACTTTGGATTGCTTATCTTGGACTGTGCTTAAACATTTATTGGAAGTAAAAACCGACATTTACTGTACAGTATATCTGCGTGCAGTGTGTGTGTGTTATTCATCACTTCTCTCTCTACATCTCCCTGTATGCACTCATTCTCCTAATGGGGAATTACCTCAACAGGAGACAGAGATGCACTTACCATTTAGACACTTTGCAGAATCATTATAGGAGCTTGGTATCAGTGCCATGGCATTTTATAAACCACTGGGCCAGTGACACTTTTATTAAGAAAAGTGAGAGCTAATATATTTTTTCCCTGGGAAGGGAATAGTAGGCTTGGAATAAATAAGATTCCTTCCTATTGAGAATGTCCATCCGCTGCCAATGCAAAGATTAGGATATGGTAAAACAAGTCTTGTATGAATTATTGTTTATGATGCATTGTAAGGTGTTGCTCAAGGCAATTATTTCAGCCTTTGGGATAAACATTAAGATAGAAGTTTTGGTTCTGATCAGGATTGTTATCGAGATCAGAAACTATACTACAATAAATCCAATACATTTTATTAACATGTGTTTATATGTGGGTGGGTTTGTATACACATGCACATACAACCCACACACAGAGAGAATCTTTCTTTCTTTCTTACTTTCTTTCTCTCTTTCTTTCTTCCTTTTTTCTACCTATGTCTGTCATCTATCATCTATCTATCCAATAAAATATCTTCTTCTTTTTTATTCCAAAGGCATTTCCAAAAGAATTAATATAGCTTAGTCTGAAGTAAATATACTTGAGATTGCAATCTGAGAAGAAGAAAAAAGTTGACACGGTTTATCCAAAGTGTTATGGACTAAGCCAACGCAGCGATACAACCCTAAACAGCTTTACTTTACAGCAGGCTTGTAATCCTGCACTTCTCATTGGCCCGCAAATAGCGAGTCGTGATTGGTCGTTTTTGGCCAGTCTGATTGGCTGTTAACGGGCCCCTCTGATTGGACGCTTGTGAAAGCGGTAAACTCAAATCATTGGTTGTTTTAACAGCAGCCAGCTCTATAAAAGAGCTGCTGCTGCCCAAGTATTTGCTCTGTTCTTATTTTACAATAAAGAGTTGAAGTCACCGTTCGATGTCTTGTCTCCGTTCCTTGCGCCCATGCTCAGGACTTAACAAAAAGCTTCTGGTTCATTACTTCACAAGGCTAAGCATTTGGCTCTGCCAAAGTCCGAGTCCTATAAGATGCTTCTTCCAATGGCTTTTATTTAAAATTTATTTATGTATTTAAAATTTATTTATTTAACATGTGTTTAAAAGTAACTAATGCAAAAAGCAGTCCCAAAGTGTTATTGGAGTTGAGTTTTTAATGGGGTCCATTAAAATGATGGTTATTAGATTGTTATTTATCATTTTAGCCATTATCTATCACTATAAGATAAAGGCCTATTATGCATGTTTCCAACTAATATGGTCCTGAGCTTTCTTTTGTTATTACAGCTTTCCATCTGCCATCTCCTTCTATGATAGGGGCTTTGATGAGGTAAAAGGGCTTGTGTAGGTAAATGAAATCTATAATGGGCTACAATGTTGGGCATATATATGTCCAGAAGGGTCTCCCAAGGTGAACAGGCCATGATTGATACCCCAGACTAACATCAAGCACATCAGCCAAACCGCAATGGACCAGATTACATGCTAATACAACCTCAAAATGGTCCTCATTCCCTGGAGGCCCAAGGGCAACTACCCATGGCAGCAGGAAGACCTGCCTCAAGGCAAAGGGTGCTAAGGATTACAGATTGTATTTTGCCATATATTATTTCTTGCTCAATCTGATCAGCCTCCAAAGCATTTCCCTAAAATTTGCCCTGTGGGTAATGTAACAAGTGTTTACATCAGGTCTGAGCTTTTTCTTAGCAGTGACATTTATCTGTGGAATGCTTTTACCTAGTGGCAAATCATTGAGAGAGCTCACGATAGGAGATAAGGTGATAGTTGGTCTATGCAGGTGATTGAAATAGTCCAGCATAACCGTTTCCTTTGTGGGTCATTTCATTCTATATCTGAAGATTTTCCTGATCAACTTTGTCAGTTGTGAAACCATATGTTTGCAATATTAAATTTCTTTTTTGGGTCTGACTGACATAAACATTCTATGGATGAGTGTGCCCGGAGAATTCAAATTTTTATACTTTTTGCACCTTTCCTGATATATTAGTTAGTTACTAATTACCTCAATATGCCCTTCCCCATCTTTTTTTACAGACCTATATGCAACCTATATGTCGAACTAGTTGTCTTTGTTATTTTTTCAGTGCCTGATAAAAATAAATGCATTTGTATTTAAAAATGTTTACAGATCTTCTTGATTATCCTTTAAAACAATTATTTGCCTTTGATTGCACTTCTCAGATTGGCTGTTTTTGTTAGTTTGATAACTTAATGTGTTTAAGTAATTCACATTTTTGGGAACAGGAAAAGAATATCTTGGTATTTTAATATCACACATTCCTATTTTTCCTGCCTTAAATTCCTTTTAAGGAAACAATTTCATTTTCAAAATAAATAAATAAACTGTAGCTATTTTTTAAAAATAATAGACTGCTCTGCTAATTATCTGCTCAGTGTATGAAATTACTTTCAGATCTGGCACATTGAATGGATCGTGGCAAGAAGCCATCTCTATTTTCCAGAAAACAATATTTTGTGGTATGTGCATAAAAAGCTAGATTTTAAAAATTGCATTAAATTCCTATGATGACTCATAAAAAACCCAAGCCACAATTGCCTCATTATGGCCACCATTTTGAAATTTTTGGCCATGCTCTGCATACTTATTCTGAAGCTTTATGATCAGGCACAAGCTAAAACACTGCTACCTTTCAGAAGCTCCAAATTTAGGATAGGCCTCCCATTGTTGCAATGTGTATCTTGATAGTGCCAGTTAGAATAGAACATGGAAATTTATATCACTTCATAGTATTGAAATATGTACCATCATTTTTATTGGAGAAATATGTGACAGTGGGAGAATAGCTTACACCTTTTATACTGCCCACTTTCTATTAAATCAAGCACTGAGTCAAAAATTCTGCAGAGGTAAGTTCATGTTTAAAACCACCATCTGAAAATCCATAGATATTAAATCAATTGCATTTGATGACACAAATTAGCCTGGCAGAGTCAGCTGGTTTCTAGTCAGTTTTGACTGCTTGCAAATATACCTATCTTACTAGGTGTCAAAGTTTGCAGCTTTCCATCTTGAACTTGGGAAAGTTTGCTGACAGCCTGTTGCCACACTCACAGCTATTTTTATCTTAAAAGCTGATAGTAAATATTGAACTATTAGGGGAACCACTAATAAGGAACCACTCTTTGGAACTCTTTAAGGAAAAAAAAATGCTCTAAATGATGCAATTTCAGGCTTTACATTTTATCAGATTTTTTCCACAGTTTATCTTACTCAACACTTTGTTATGGCATAGTTAGCAACACTGCTTATCACGCTTTCACAAATTTGGCACATATCTCAGAGACAAGTCGTATGCTTAAGGCTGAAGCCTTAAAACCTCTTTTTTTTTTCCCACCGTGTTCTTGAACATGTGTTGGTGTCAGTAGATTGTTACTGGTGGCAAGGGTTTGTCATCTAGCTGGAGCTGCACAATATCAGTAGGGTTTGTCATGTCCACAAATGTGAATTGCACTGTCAAAATGTTCTGCTGTAAGACACTTTGATTTTAAAGTCTGATTCTAATAATGAGTGACAATGGTCTCCCGTGCTTCTCCTAGCAGTTCCTAAAGCCATCTTGATGAAGTCTAATCAGATTGCAGTAGTTTGGCAATCAGATTAAGTTGGTGCTTAGTCTGGAATATGACCACTATAGGAAAGTGGGTTTTGGGTAGACCAGATGGAAGATCAAAATCTGCTCTTCGTTCACAAAACGAGGCAGCAAAGTAGGAGGGAAAGTTGGCGTATCTAACTAAAATCAAATTCCATTGACATCCCTAATATTAGATAATTTTTAGGAATTGGTGAACTTTTTTCAGTTTGCGCAGGAATACAATGAAATAACTGAGATCCACCTGATTAATGTTCTGATTAAATAATTTATATGTGGATGCATCTTCAAATGCAGTTAGCCAGATCCTGCTCCATTATTGATTTAATTGATCTAGATTCCCATCTATTATCTTGTGTTTTTTTTTCTTCTGTATATTCATCCATGACATTTGGAAGCATTTAGTAAATGAACGCATTACCTCCAGTGGGAAAATAAACTGGAATAGTATCAGCCAATGTGAAAGTTCAATGACTGATCTGTTCTTGAAAAAAATAAATCCCAGTGTGTATAATAGTGTACACAACACCTACTTATACATGCCACACATGCTACCATATTTATACGCATATATATGTGCATAAAATATATTGTACTCTTTTAGCTTTGCATGTCTATTCACAGTTCTGATTTTTTTTGTCTAGAGACAGAAGAATATATAATATTTAAAAGAGATGGATATTTTATTTTCTTCTGGCCTCTTCAGTTTACTCATGGTTCTGTGTATATATTCTGCTGAAAGGATTCAAGTTTCATTTTAGTTCACTTGAGAAAGAACAGGCCTCTAAAATAGTTTTATATGCTTAACAAACTAGTCTATAGTAGCATCTTTATAAAATTCTTCTTTTTTTAAAAAAATCACTTTATGATAAGTGCCACTTGAAAAAAGATTAACAATCTTGAGAGAGAATTTTGTCTTCAAATTTTACTGTTTCCTAAAACAATGGTCTTCTCTTTGTAATTTCAAGGTTTGTAGAAAGTCATAACCTTAAGTTACAGTATAGTGATTCCAATTAATTGCAAGTACTTTATGGTATACAGGAAGAAGAAAATGGTCCAGGGAAAGTAACAGCCACTTTTACAAGTGTTCTTTTGTAGATTTCCCTGTATTTTATCAGCTCTCCTTGCCTTCTAAATTAGTTCTCTCATTCTGGTGTTGAAACTGTGGCTGATACAACTAATCCTTCTCGGATGAACTATGGTTTGGAGCCCATGACATCCAGTTCTGGGGTCCCAGTTCAGCAAAACACTTTTCACCTCAGGTTTTGAGCTGCTGAGAAAGATAAGTACCTACTTCTTTAGAGAAAGGTACCGTCTTTCATAGCCTCACAGCATTTGCCTTTTTGGCGGTACAGATGATGGCTGACAATAGACATTTCATAAAAGGAACCCATCCTTCAGTGAACTTTTTATAGTGGGGTGATTTGAAAAATGCAATTAAAAAAAGAAAAGAAAATATTTGAGGATTAATTGGTAAAAAGAGCACTAATCTCCCTTCCTGTTCTGGCAATGTGATAGGAATATCCTGCTTTGGAAAAGAAATGGGCAAAAAGCCCATTGTACATAAAAGAGCAGAGAAGCAAATGGTTTTGTGAAAAATGGCTTGTCTCCAGTTGCTAACTACTTCATTGGCAAAGGACATGCCCGAGTGAACAACCACACACACATTGTGGGAAATCTTGGCAGAAGGGCTCAAGGTTTATTAAATCAAAAGCTAAGTGTGTAAACCGGTTATAGCAACCTTTAGTCAGCGTCCTTAAACAGTAAAAGTTCCTAAGGTTCCATTCTGTGTCACAGAGCTGAGTCAAAGATTTGGACAATAAGATAGAGCCAACAAAGAGTTGTCTGCAAAAGAAGAGCAATCAAATATTATCTGTTGTGAGGAGAATATGTCTGCACAAAACAACTCCATATGGATGCCTATTACATTGTTGATTCACCAGATAGTACAATGATCATGAGCTTCCTGCCCAGCACCATGGGTTGAACCTCTTGTAGAAAATATTGCTTTACCTTTGATGCATCTTTGTGGTGAAAGTATGAAGGACAATTAAAACTATATACATGGATAATGCAATTGTATAGAAATAAAAGTAAACAACATCTTGAAGGAGCTAATGAATTAAGAAAAAAAATGCAATAGGTGGAGACAACTATGGCCTTCTAAGTGGCTACACTTCCTGTCTGTTGTAGCTAATTGAAATCTGATGGGAGTTTCATGATAATTATAGTGCTACAATTTACCTACCTCTGATTATTTTTGGATCATAAACTGAAAAATGCAGTATGAGGAATACAGTCTGTAATCTGTTCTAGATTACTGTTCTGCTTCATTGTCTAGCAAAGTTTGTATACACTAAGAAATAACAATGGCCCACTGAGCTATGAAACAGCAGAGAGAACACTAGGAGACTCAAAATTCACTCATTGGCTTTCAATGCTAAAGTCTGGTCAGAGACTTTATATTTAAAAGATTAAGCCTCACGACACTAAGCAAGCTCTTGTTGGCTGATATCATCTTCACTTTTTCACAAAAGTAGTCATTATGACCTAAAGAACTCATTTTCCTGTAATGCTTTCTTTGTTAATTTTCAGTTTAAATGGTGTTGAGGACCTGAGAGCTACAGCCTTCTTTCTGAATTAGAAACCTGTACTAGGTAGGTAGATGAGGAGGAGGAGGAGGAGGAGGAGGAGGAGGGGCTTTAAACTAAAACTGGGGGTGGGGTGACCTAGGATCTGTAGGATCTAGGAACTAATCCTAAGCATATACCCCAAAATAATCAAACAAGGAGATAGGGAGTGGTGGGAAGGAAGAAAAACCACAGATATAAAGCAGGAGATGTAGGAAGCATACCCAAGGTCAGCCATAAATGATTCAGATGCCTATACACTAGCACTCAAAGTTTGGGAACAAACAGGGTAAATTGGAAGTACAAGATATAAGGGCAGGTATGACATAATTGCCATTACTGAAACTTTGTGGGATGAAACTTAGGAATGTACTGCTGAAAATATACAAATTGTTCAAAAGAAACAGACCTAACAAAAGAGGAGGTGGAGTTGCATTATATGTAAAAAAGCACTACACTTCTACAGAAATGCATAAAACCAAGAATGAAAGCCTCCTTTAATGCATGTCGTTAAAATATAAGGAAAAAAGAATTATATTGCCATAGATGTATATTACAAGCCTCCCACCCATCCAACCAACCAGAAAAAATAGATGAACTTTTTCCTATTTCCAGTTAGCTAATATATGTAGGAAACATACCACAGTAGTAATGGGGTACTTTAACGACCCTGATATCAACTGGGAAACAAACTCTGCAAACAAACTGGGAGACTGACTGAGATCCTTATGAGCCTAGCTAACAACTTTGTCATCCAAAAGATAGAGGAGGGAACTAGAGGAAAGGCTATACTGGACTTAATTCTTACTAACAGAGATGAAATGATAGAAGGGGTTGAAGTTCCAAGAACTTTTGGGAAGAGTGACTATGTCATACTTCAATATAATGTTGACATATGAATTCAATATAATGCTGACATAAGCAGATCAAAATCAAACTAGTGTCTTATACTTTAAAAGAGCTGATTTCAACAAACTTTGGGAGAGCTTGTAAAGGATTCCATGGATGAAAATTGTAAAGGGGAAAACAACTCAAGAAGCTTTAAAAAAATGTGCTTATAAAAGCCAAAGAAGAATCCAAGAAGCCAGCATGGTTGCATAAAGAACTGTCTAATAAACGGAAAGACAAAAAGGATAAATATAAAAATGGAAAGAGGACACATAATTCAGATAAAATACCAGCATAAAGCTCAATTCAGCAAAGATGAAGTCCAGGAAGCTAAGGCTTCAATCACCAAATCACACCAAATTTTATTTCATTCATTCATTCTTTGACAATGTGACTAAATTAGTGGATCAGAGAAATGCTGTCAATGTAGTATACTTGGTGCAGAATCCAGATCCAGACCAGAGGTGATCGATCCAGATTGGATCCTGCAACATTGTCCTGGGACATGTATGTTTACCTTCATTCATAGTAAATTTGGATTTTAGACAGAACATAAGGCATTTGATAAAATAGACCACAACCTACTTCTTAGTAAGTTAGAAAAATGGGTAGACAGCATCACCACCAGATAGATTTGTAACTGGCTGACAAACCACACTTAATGTACAGTCCTTAATGGAACTACATCTACATGGAGGGAAGTAAGCAATGGGGTACTCCAAGATTCTGTCTTAGGCTAAGTATTCTTCATTATCTTCATAAACAATTTAGATGAGGGACTAAAAGGGAAACTCATCAAATTTGCAGATGACAGCAAGCTTTCAGAAATAGTCAAAACCCCAGAAGATAGATTCAAGATCCAGTGGTGGGATTCAATTTTTTTTACTACTGATTCTGTGGGCATGGCTTGTTGGACAAGGCAGGGGAAGGATACTGTAAAATCTCCAGTCAGAGGTGGTATTTGATGGTTCTCCGAACTACTCAAAATTTCCACTACCAGTTCTCCAAAACTGGTCAGAACCTGCTGAATATGACCTCTGATCTTGATACACTTGAACACTAGGCCCTAGCTGACAAAATGAAATTCAGTGGTGAGAAAAGTAAGATTTTATACTTACACAAGAAACCCCAAATGTACAAGTATAGAATAGGTGGAACTTGGCTCAATAGCAGTAACTGCAAGAGGAATCTTGGAATCCTAATGGACAATCAGTTAAATATGAGTCAGCAGTGTGCTGCTGCAGCCAAAAAAATCAATGCAATCCTAGTCTGCACTAACAGAGAGAAAGATCATGTGAAATGTTAGTACTGCTTTATAATGACTTGATAAGACCACAATTGGAATATTGGATCCAATTTTCATCAGCGCAATCAAAGAAAATGAAGTTAAGACTCTGGAAAGAGTGCATAGAAGAACAACAAAGATGATTAGGGGGCTGGAACTAAAGCATATGAAGAATGGTTGCAGGAAATGGGTATGTCTAGTTTAATGAAAGGAAGGATTGAGTGGGGACTTATAAAGGCTTATCATGCAAGTTCACCCATAACTAATAGCTGTGAGGTTGGCCTCCGAGCACAAGAGTTTAGTTGAACTATTTCTGTGCACCCATGTTGACACAATCATTTATACTTTGTATATACCTTGGCTAATCTATTTGATGAGCTGCAAGATTTAAAAACCAAACAGCAGGAGTTGACTGAGGAAGCAACTCTCCATAAAGAGGAGAAACAAATAAGTGAATAAGAGATATGGTAAGCAACAAGCAGGAACAGCTTTGAGACCTTTGCATCTGATACAACCTTTGAGGTTTCAATGGGGGAATGAAAGAACAAGATTCACTGCTGGGAGGATATGGGAGATTGAATCTATGAAGACTAGAAGAGATTCAGATGTTCTCAGCAAAAAGAAAAAGAGAAAATGTATGTATTTGGCAATGGATTACTACAGTAAACAGATACAAATGTGTGTCACCTTGACCCATGGTTCATAAAGTTTTCTGTTTACTAAAATTAAGGATATGGCAGAATTTATCCTTTTCTACCACTATACCATGCCAGGAATAGGTAGGATGGTCTTTGATGTTCTCGGAAGGAACCTCAAGACCCAGCAGACTCAGGTGGTATAATAATTCATTCTTCCAATTTGCTGACAAGGACTAGAAAGAATAGTGTTTAAATGATTGTGTACTACGGATATGAAAAATATGGTTTTGGGACAATAATCTGGATTTTTTAAAAATAAAAGATCAAGGTTGCACTTTACAAAAAGCAGGAAGAATGACTTGGCCAAAGCATGATAAGCTTGGGAGTTTTAAACTGAATTCTGTAGGGACTGGGATAAAAACCCTGAAATAGGAATTTGAGATAAATACTTGTGCACTGAAGAAAGGGAAAGCATTTCTGTAATTGAGCCTATTAAACCACTCTGTGAAACATCAGGAAGACCACTGGCTCATAAAGTTCACAGTCTTTTCTCTCTAAAGTATACTTAATTCCCAGAGTTTGGGAAACAAACATCATGCAACAAATTCTGAATGCAGGAAAGTAAGTAGACCTGATAGTATCACTCTAACAATTGAAATGTTGCAATCAAACAATTTTTTCACACACACTAGTAATAAGAGAAATGAAGAGTTTCACTGCATCTTTAGAAGTTTCAGCAACTATTCAGAAGTCCAAGTGAGAGAACTTTATAAAAGTAAAGAGAGCATTTTAGATAAAATAAATGAAAAGACTAAATCAAATGGAATGTAATTATTGTTTTTTTATCATACAGGAAAAAAATGAAAAGAGTAGATGTTTCAAACAGATATGAACTAATAGCAATGTGGACTTGATTCAGTCCTCTGTAGAGAGATATTCTTTTCTAAATATGGTCTTTCCATGCTTTGTCTTGCTAATAATTTTTCTTATTTAGGAGGCAAAGAAGGCACAAGTTTGTGGACTATCTTGACTTAATACTAGTAGGGAGAATGTACTTGATAAAGTCGAAGTAGCAGTACTGTTGGAAAAAAAGTGTAATATTGGAGTATTTTAAGTTTAGATAAACCAAATATCAATAAAATGACTTTTAAACAAACTTAATTCACTAATAAGTAGGATTCTGTGGCAAAAAGTAGCGTCAGAAAAAGTAGGTCAGAATGGGTGACAATTCCTGGAAAAAGGGCACTGAAAGAATATTCACAAATATTTGTGGATTTGAGTAAAAAATGGGGGTTAGTAGTCATGACTAATCTGGATACCCAAACCACTTGTTATCTAAAAGAGCAATCTGGAATTAAGGACAAACTGCCTAACAGTGATGACAATTAACAAGGTGTGGAAGAGCTTGCCTTCAGAAATCATGGGTGTTCCATCATTGGAGGTTTTTAAGAAGAGACAATCACTTGTCTGAAATGATATAGGTTCTCCTGCTTGAACAGGGGGATGGACTAGAAGACCTCCAGGTTCCTTCCAGCTCTATTCTATCTAATTCTAAATATATAAAAAGACTTTATAGCCCTTTTAATTGTAGCATGAAGATAAAGAGCTAGTTGAGTGTAGTGATTAAAGCACCAGGCGAGAAAGCTGGAGACCATGAGTTCTAGTCCTGACTTAGCCATGGAAGCCAGCAGGGTGACTTGGGTCCAGTCACTATCTCTCAGCCCAACTCACCTTACAGGATTGTCATTGCAGGGAAAACAAGAGGAGAAAGATAAGTTGGATATGTTTGCCTCCTTGAGTTATTTGTAAAAACAATAAAAGTAGAATGCAAACAAAAATAAAGGTGCCTCTCTAGTTTTAAAGGACATGAAGTCACCTTCATCTTACTCACACTCCACTGCAGTTCTCTGTTAGTGAAGTGAAGTGAAGTTTTCCCTTTTTTCAAATACAGCAATCTATAGTGTCATGGTAATGAAGCTGACAATGATACAGTAAAGGGAAAGGATGTGCTAAGCTCCTATTGACTGCTAAAGTCTGCTTTGACACACTGTCTCTGCAACTGCTTATGTGTGTGAAAATATCAGTCTCCTTTGATAATTCTTTCTCTCTATATGTAGAAATATACATACACACATGCACTTCTCACTATTCCTAGCTATCATTTTGACCAGAGGAATATTGATCTTCCAGGGAAATTATTCCCTGTTTTCACAGATCTTCCTGACTGACCACCAGCGAAGCATATGTGGAGAACAACATGAAACAGAGAAGAGATTTGTGGACAGAACACTCTGTACAAGTTTTGTTTTTTTTGACAAGACTAGCCATGAATTCCATTACTCTGAAGCCACATACTTTTGTCTTGTGTCTACTTCAAAACTTTATTTATTTTTCTCCTAACCTATAGAGATCTATGGTGGGTGATATCCATTGAGAAAGCAAAGCAGAAAATACAATTATTTGGAGACATAACCAACCAGAGCTCACTTTTTATCAATCTTTTTTTATTTTATTTTTATTTGTTAATTGCTTACAAGATAATAGGTATAAGTAAAAACATAGTTAGGAATACATGGATACTTAAAAGAAAAATAAAAAATATAAAGGAAACAGTAGGACAGGGACAGTAGGCACATTGGTACACTTATGCATGCCCCCTACAGACCTCTTAGGAAAGGGGTGAGGTCAATAGTAGACCGTCTAAGGTTACAGTTTTTGGGGTTTGGGGAAAAAAACCACAGAGTCAGGTAGATTATTCCAGATATTGACCACTCTGTTACTGAAGTCGTATTTCCTGCAATCAAGTTTGTTGTGATTAACCTTGAGTTTGTATCTATTGTTTGATCTTGTGTTGTTGTTGTTGTTTTTGATAAAAGTTTTATTGATTTTAACAACAAACAAAAACACACAAAACATAAAACATAACATAAAAATCATCATT
>BHEV01051313.1:0-10932 GCA_004319985.1 Emydocephalus ijimae | reverse complement strand
CCAAGAAGTCTTTTATCCCTTGACTTCAACTTTCAAAATAGTTCACCTTCAGTGCCCAAATACATTTCAAATCTTCATCTGTTTCTATGGGGTGGGAGAGTGAAGGAAAAAAAACNCCAACCCCCTGTCCGGCTCCCCTCTCTCTTCGGCTGTCTCTACAGGGCAGCCATATCCCCCTGACCCATTTGGATCAGGGGTACCTCGGCGGCAAGCGCAGTAGGAATCGCGAACAGTCGCGAATTCCTGCTGCCACCGAAGCCACGCGGAACCGGAAACCACTTGTAGTTCAGTCTTATTGGATGGTGTAGGAATATCTCTTACCTTTGACTCAATGGGATGAATACCTTTGGCATCTATGTGGTATCCCAGAAAATCTACTTAGCTGACTGCAAATTTGCATTTGTTTTCCTTCAATTTAAGGCCTGCTGTTTTGAAACAAGTTAGGACCCTTCTGAGATGTTTGAAAAATTCTTCTTTGTTGCAAGCAGAAATGAGAACGTCATCAAAGTATGGCACTACCCCCGGAATGCCCTGAAGCAGTCTCTCTATCAGGCATTGAAATAACCCTGGTGCTGCTGAAACTCCAAATTCTAATCTAGTACATTTAAAAGCACCATGATGGGTGACAATTGTCTGTGCCTCCATTGTAAGGTTGTCAACAGGTAGCTGTTGATAGACCTGAGCCATATTGAGTTTTGCAAAAATAGATCCCTTTCCCAATGAATCCAACAGATGCTGGATTATTGGCACTGGGTAAGCATTGGTTTGCAAAGCCTTATTTATGGTACTTTTATAGTCTGCACAAATCCTGATTGAACAATCGTGCTTCAAGGGTGTCACAACAGGGGTCTCCCATTTTGCAAAATCTGTGGGTTCCAGAACCCCTTGGAATATTAATTTATCCAATTCAGCATCTACTTTAGGTCATAATGCAAAACGAACTCTTCTAGATTTTAACCTGATGGGTGATATAATGGGGTCCAAGGTAAATGAGATTGGAGTTCCTACATACTGACCTAATTCTTCGCTAAATACTTCCTTAAAATCATTTAATAATGCTTGTAAATCCTGATTGGAATGTATTCCAGATATTGTAAGTCCCAAAAATGTGAACCAGTCTAACCCTAATAGGCTTGGTGGGGTGCCTTCTTCTATTGTGAGAGGAAGTAGTCCCTCAAAGTTTTGAAACTGGATATTGAATTTACCCGTGCCCATTACTGGAATGGAATGCCCTTGGTAGTCTTTTAAGAACAAGTTTGCATGGCTGGAGATGTTTCTTTGTGAGAGCAGGGACTAACTTTTTAACGTGCTCCAGGGTACAATGGATAGCAATGAGCCAATATCTACTTCCATTGGACACTGCTTTCCTTCTAAGGAGACAGTCACATGAATTTTGTTAGTATAGATCTGGTTAAATTTGTTAGGTGACTTAGAATTGTAAGAAGCCCTAGTAATGGTAAAACATTCTTCTTTTTGTTTTTGTAATCTAACTTGAGGCTGATATTGTGGATTAAAGTTTTTTCCTGATTTGCAAAACCCTAGCTATGTGTTCCTTTCTTTGGCATTTTAAACAAATTACGTTTCTAAATCTGCATGTGGATCTAAAATGATTGCCACCACAACTCAGGCAGCTTGTTTGCAATTGCATAGGTTTGTTATCAGGAATCCAATTCTTTTACTCTGGTGGAGGCTGTCCTCTGAGGCAATTTACATCTTCATAGGCTTCAGAATTTTTGTCAGGAAAACTGTCATCATAATGCACAGTAGAGTTCGGGTTGGATGTAGCAGTGCTATTAGAGCCTTGTATCTCAGCAGCAGAGATAATTGACATTTCTGCAACTTGAGACTCCTCAACAGCGATCTTAAGGGTTATATTACCCTTGGCAAGCAAGCGTCTTTGAAGCCTGAGGTCTTGTACACCGCATACTAATTGATCCAGTAATTGATCCTTGAGATCCCAGAACCCGCAATGTAGTGATGTTTTTCAGGGGGCAGCCATGTATGTACTGATAGTCTCTCCCTCAGCCTGTACTCTTCTCCTGAATGCGTGCTGCCTTACAATTCTAGAAGGTTTAGGCAAGTAATGATTACTTAAAAGTTATTGTAAATCTTCCCAGGATAACACTTTAACAGTCTGAGGTGCCAACAGCGCTGTGGGAGTATCAAAAACCATGGCCCCGCAAAAGCTTAGGAAATATGCTTTTTCCCTATGGTTTGAAATCTCAGACAGATCAGCAGCATCTAGGAAACAGTCAAAACAATTAATGTAAGATTCCCAAATTTCTGACGATGGGTGAAAACACGGAAATGTCAGAGCAGTCGACATCTTGTCTATCCTGAGGTAAAAAAACAACAACACAATACCTCTGGTTCTTTCTTCCTCAGCTTTCAGGCAAGCATCCCACTTTTGTCACCAATATTAAATTCTTTCTAAGAATGAGCTGAGGCAGGCATTGAAGAACAAAACAATGTTTATTGTAACAAAGAAACAGGTTACCCTAGTCTGCCGATATGTTGCTGAATCGGCCAGCTGACAGGTAACAGCTGATGCTGTCTGACAGCTCCTTTTTTCAGTTCACTGCCAGGCTGCTCAGCCAATCAGAACAAACAAAACTGCTGCTCAGAATGCGGAGCAACAAATAGAACTTCTGTAGAGCACAATAGGCAAATCTCTCTGTGGTAAAGTTGATGTTGAGTTATATATTACAGCTCTGGAATCTGACCATTTTTTAAGAATAGCAGTGTGTGTGTGTGTGTGTGTGTGTGTGTGTGTATGGGAGATGGTAAAAAGAATTGTATTGAGAAACTGAAAAAAAGATATTATTCCAGACATATAGTTAGGCTTTGGAAACCCACATCTTATCAATTCTGGAAAAGGCAATATTTATTATTAATCAAATGATGAAGCAAGATTTCCTTTTTAAGAATATGTTACAGTATTATTTTTCTTTTTTATCTGATTATAATTACAAGGGTTACTTTTTTGTTAATCAGTCACTATCTATTAGTTCAACATATATATTAGTTCTTTGTTTCAGTCTTAACCTTAACTTTTTTTGGTTTTAATTTCTTTCCTTTTTATCCTTCTTCCCTGGATTGTTTAATTTTTTTTACAGTTGTGGCTTATATCTTGGTTATATTATGTAATTTTCTAAAAAATAAATAAATAAAGTTTGCGAGTGGGGGGAGAAGACCCCCACTTGACAAATACAGGAATTAGTACTTAAATAAATCTCCTGGCATGGCAAACAATATATGAATATACTGGTTGGGTAAATAATGCAGTAAGCAATCTGTATATTAGCATAAAGTGGTAATAAGCCTCAGTCTCACATCTTTTATATTCTGAGTGTTACGCATTTATTTCTCTTTCTCCAACATAATCATGACATGAGGAAAAAAATCCTAAAAGCATATATGTGCTTTGGGAAAAAAAGGAACTGCTTGGGTTCTGGGAAAGAATCATTTCCTTCTGTGTTACTTCTCTGAGCCTCAGTCCTCCAACCCCCACCTTTATTCCACTTACAAATTTATTGTTTTCAGTCAGTCCATGATTTTATAGTTCTTCATCAACTCTGATTTCAGTCAGTACAAAACAAATACCCAAATGTTGCCCAAAGGAATCCCTGTTTTAATTTCTGCAGCAGAAAATTGCTTGCAATTTAAGTACATTCCTGCAAATGCCCTCCAGTGAATTGCAATTACAAAATGAATTTCTGGCTAAAGAAGATGAGACTTTTCTTGTTTCAAAATAATTTCAAATCTACATTAGTGAAATAAACAACACAGGTCACCTTAGTTTGAATCAGACTGTTTGCAAAAAGCACACCAAAGCTTTAACAAGTTCTATTTTTGATCTAAACAGTTGTAAAAATGTATGAAGTAGAGTGACTGCCCAGATTGTTTGTTTTGGGAAAATTCATTTTCTTTTTTTTTTAAATTGGTTTTTAAAACAAACATAAACAAACAAAACATAAAAACATCAAATCATCTTCCATATATGTACATACAGTGTGCCGGTTGGTTTACAAATTGTTTTGTGCTTCCATTTCATAGTCTTCAATTATAATTACATTGTATATAATCTCGTATTTTCAATCAACATATTAAATACATTAATATCATTATTAATCAATCATTTTATTATACTTTTATTCATTCGTGTTTTACAAAATGACCATATTTTACTTAATTTGTTTTATGACAATTCAGATTATCATCCCAGATCTATCCTAGAATCATTTTGTAGATATAATAAGAAAAGAATGCATCTTTATATATTTAGTATATTCTAAAAGTCTACATATTTCATTACTATATTTTATTGTCTAACCATTGATAGAATAGATCCCAAATTTTATAAAATTGTTTATCATCTTGTTCTCTAATTTCAAATGTCAATCTACTCATTTCAGCACATTCCAATATTTGCTTAATGATTTCCTCCTGTGATGGTATTTTCTCATTTTTCCAGTTTTTAGCAAATGCAATCCTAGCCACTGTTAATACATTTACAATCAGGTATTTCAAGTCTTTACTATATATTTCAGGTAAAATTCCCAATAAAAATATTTCTGGTTTCAAATCTATATTTTTTTTTGTCATTTTTTCCAACCATGTGTGGATGTTAGTCCAGTATTTTTTAACATCCGCACAAGTCCACCACATATGGTAATATGAGGTAGGTGTCTGATGACATTTCCAACATTTTTCGGATTTATTCTTGAACATTCTTGCTATTCTTATCGGGGGAAAATGCCACCTGTAAAACATCTTATACAGATTTTCTTTATATGCTGTTGACATTGTCATTTTATAATTTTGAGAGCACAATTTTTGCCATTTCTCTAGATCAATCCCATATCCAAAATTCTTCCCCCAAGCAATCATAGTTTCTTTAACTTGTTCTTCTTCTAGTTTAATTTCTAATAAATATCAATACAATTTTTTAATCACCTTTTCTTCAGTACCTGTCAAAATCATATCTAAATCAGTCAGTTTATCATAGAAACTTTCCATTTTAGAATCTTTATCATACCTTGAATGTATTTGCACATATGAAAACCAATTCATCTTTATACCTTGTTCCTCTAGTTTTTGTATAGATTTAAGTTCACCCTTTTCATTCAATATTTCACCATATCTAACTGTTTGTTCCTTTTTGTATATTACAGGATAAGAAAATGCTTCAATAGTCAATTGCCAGACTGGAATTTTCAAATAACATCGTCTTTTAATCTTCTCCCAGTTTAACCACAGAGACTCCCGTATATAATGTCTTCTAAAGTACCCCGGTGTTTTAGTTCCTTTATACCATAAAAAAGCATGCCACCCCAACAACAGATCATGTCCTTCTAATGTCAACAATCTAGTATTTCTTAATGTTATCCATTCCTTAATCCACATCAAATTTGTAGCTTGATAATACAACTCCCAATTAGGCACACCAAATCCTCTTATTCTAGCATCTTGCAAAAGTTTTAACTTTATTTTCGCTTTCTTACCTTGCCATATATATTTCAACACAATTTTATTTAAATCTTCAAAGTAGTCTTTCCCAAGCCTAATTGGAACTGTTTGAAATAAATATAAAATTCTGGGTAATACATTCATCTTGATTGTTGATATTCTCCCTATTAATGACAGTTGTAATTTTTCCCATTTCGCCAAATCTAGCGCTATCTGTTGTTTAAGTTTGATATAATTATTCTCTTTTAGTGTACTGCATCTTGCTGTCAAGTATGTCCCCAAGTACTTGATCTTATTCATAACCTGAATTTTCATTAGGTCTGCCAGTTCTTCCTTTTGTCTTGATAGCATATTCTTTGTCAAGATCTTTGTCTTATCTTTATTTATTTTCAAACCAGCCACCTTTCCATATGTCTCTATCTTTTCTATCAATTTTGATGCTGTTTCTAGTGGGTCTTCTAAGATAAAAACCAGATCATCTGCAAATGCTTGCAACTTAAATTCTTCCTTTTTAATTTTCATCCCTTTTATATTCTTTTCATCTCTAATATTTCTATTTAGCACTTACAAAGTTAACACAAACAACAGAGGTGATAGTGGACACCCTTGTCTTGTTCCTTTTCTTATTTAAATAGAATCTGTCAGTTCTCCCTCTATCATTACCTTTGCCGTCTGCTTATGATATATAGCTTCTATTGCTTGAATAAATTTTCCAGCAAAGCCCATCTGTTCCAGCAGTAATAACATGAATCTCCAATTCACATTGTCAAATGCCTTCTGTGCATCTAGAAATATCAAAGCCATTTGTTTTTCGGGATGTGCCTCGTAGTATTCCAAAGTATCCAAGATTACTCTCATATTGTCTTTAATTTGTCTCTTTGGCAGAAATCCATTTTGATCAGGATGGATAAAATCATTTAAGTATTTTTTAAGTCTTTCTGCCAATATTGAAGCAAAGATTTTATAATCTGCGTTTAGTAGGGAAATAGGTCTATAGTTCTTAATTTGTAATGGATCGGTCTCCTCTTTTGGAACAAGTGTGATATAAGCTTCTGATCATGATTTAGGTATCATCTTCTTTAACATAACTTCATTCATAACTTCTAGCAGTGGAAAATTCAATGTTTCTTGTAATGTTTTGTAACATTCTGCCAGAAGTCCATCTGGGCCTGGTACCTTTCCATTATTTTGCTTCTTAAGTGCTTCAGTTAACTCCATCATCATTCTATTGCTTTCTAACATTGTTTCAATCTCTTTAGGTATCTGGGGTAAATTAGCATTCTGTAAATACTGTTTAACTCTTTCCTCATCAATATTCTCTTGTGTGTATAGTTTCCCATAATAGTCTTGAATGATTTCCTTCTTCTCTTTGCCACCATAGCAAACTTGGCCTTGGTCATCTATTAACTGCAATATTTTCCTTGATTCTTTCTCCTTTCTCAATTTATATGCTAAGCACCTACCTGGTTTATTTGCATCTTCAAAGTAGTTCTGTTTCATACCTCTGATTTTCTGTGCTAGTTCTTCTTTTTCTATTAGTCCCGTTTTATGTTTGGTTATATCCATTTTTAACTTAATGTCCTTTCTCTGTGGCATTTTCTGTAGCTCTTTTTCGAGTCCTTTATACTCATCTTCTAATGCCTTTGAGGCTAATCTTTTCATGGTATTTCTTTTCCTTGTTTAGTCTATTATCAAGCCTCTAACATATGCCTTCATTGTATCCCATACATTCTGGATTGATGTATCTTCCTTTTTGTTTTCTCTAAAGAAAAAGGCCAGTTCTTTCTCCATCCACTGTGTGAAGTCTTTTCCCTTTAAAATAGTATTATTTAATGTCCATCTAGATCTTCTTTGTCCTTTCCATTTAATTGTCATTGGATTGTGATCTGCCCAAGTACTTGTTTCAATATTTATTTCTTGAATATTAGTTAACAATTCTGTTGACATCCATATCATATCTATTCTGGACCATGATAAGTGTCTATTTGAGTAGAAGGTGTATTGTTTAGTTTTAGCATTTCTTTCTCTCCATGTATCTTTTAAGTTTATTTCATCTACCATTTTAAAAAAAAGATTTAGGGAGAGTCTTTCTGTTTTGCTTTATTGCTTTCTGTGCTGTATAGTCCAGTTTATTGTCTACAATTCCATTAAAATCTCCCATCAGAACAATATTAACATAGTCCAGTTCAATTATTTTCATATGTAATTTTTTATAGAATTCTTCTTGATTGTCATTCGGGGCATAGATTGCAATCAGGAGTGTATTATTGTCCATTATTTCCACCATTAATATTCTTCCGTCATCATCAGTATAAATCAATTTCATTGGGATGGTCTCTTTAATATATAAAACCACGCCTCTTTTCTTACATTGTGTCAAGGAAGTGAATATTTTCCCTAATTTTGGCTGTATCAACAGTTGTTCATATTGTTTTTTAATATGTATTTCTTGTAGGCAGATTGTATCAAATTTTAATTTCTCTAATTTATGAAAGGTTTTCCTTCTCTTAATGGCTGAGTTAAGTCCAGTTATATTAATTGTAATTAATTTTTTCTCTTCCATGGTTATATTTTGTAGTTAGGTTTGACAGCTCTCGTGGATCTTGGTTCACGTTGTTCTTTGACTTCATCCTTTCCACCGACTGCACCTTCTTCTTTTTCAGTCACCATTTGGCAGTCCTCTTGGAATTCAGTTAGTGAGATCTCTTTTTCTGCCTCTTCCTCTTTCCCTCCAAAAAATTCTGTATAAAATAATTCTGCTTTCTCAATTGAGTCAATTCTATGTCTCTGTTCTTGCCATGTGAACATTAAACCTTCTGGAATCAGCCATCTATAATTCACCTCTTTTTTAAGTAGCATTTAAGTCAGGAATCGTTATTCTCTTTGTTGTATTCACAGACTGACTGTAGTCCTCAGTCAGGTCCACACCTCTGATGGGAGCCATGGACCGCTCCCATTGGTTGATGCCTTTTGACAGCTGGCTATAAAAGGAGCTGTCAAACAGCATCAGCTGTTGCCACCAGCTGACTGCCTGTTAGCCACGGCAGCCACGACAACCCATTATTCTTTGAATAAAGCCTTTTGTCTGTTAGTTCCATGTCTGCCTCCGTATTTACCGCCACTCTACAACACTGGCGATGAGGGCGGGATACAAATAAGAGGTGGCCGGACAAAAACAGCTGAGCTCAGTCACTTCAAAAAGAGCTGAAGCCACTATGAGCTGACTGTCACAGCTGCAGACGCTCTCTGCGAGTGTGAAGTTTAAACCTCCCCAGCTGAGGAGACAGATGCCGCCTGACTGGCGCAGACGCAGATGCTCTTCGTGAAGTGCGAAGTTTAAACCTCCCCAGCTGAGGAGACAGACGCTGCTGGCACAAGATGACTTCGAATCCTGCATTTCCACCTTTCAGGCCAATGGCTGAGGCTTGGGAATCCTATAGAAATCGCTTCGACTGTTTCCTGGATGCGATAGACCTCACTGATGCCTCAGATCATAGGAAGAAATCCTATTTCTTAAGTTTTTGTGGAGCCGTGGTTTTTGACACTGCCACGGTGCTGGTCGCTCTGCATTCTGTCAGGGCTGTCCCATGGGAGGAGTTACAGGAGATCCTTTCCAGTCACTACTCCCCTAAGCCATCACAAATTGCTAGGAGACACGCTTTCAGGAGGCGAATTCAGGCTGAGTCTATTTGCGAATATATGGCAGCTTTACGATCAGCTGCCTTACACTGTGGATTCAGAGACTACCTAGAGGATATGCTCCTTGACCAAATAGTCTGTGGGGTCAGGGACCTGAGACTTCAAAGATGATTATTAGCCAAAAGGAACTTAACCCTAGCTGTAGCCATCGAAGAGTCACAGGCTGCTGAGCTATCTGCACTGTCAGCAGCAGAAATCCACACTGTTTCAATTACTGAAGTGGATACCCTATTCAGAGGCTATGCTGATGTATTCAGCGAAGAGTTGGGATGTTACTCAGGTACCCCTATTTCATTCAATGTAGACCCACAGGCAATACCCATCTGTCTGAAACCTCGTAGGGTACCCTTTGCTTTCCGCCCCAAATTGGATATGGAGCTGGATAAATTACTCAAGCAAGGGGTATTAGAGCCAGTAGATTTTGCGAAGTGGAAGACCCCCATAGTTACCCCACTTAAGAAAGATGGCAGTGTGAGAATCTGCGCTGATTACAAGACGTCCTTGAATAGGTTTCTGCAAATCAGCGCCTACCCTGTCCCTGTCATCCAGCACCTTCTGCATTCCTTTGAGCCTGAGACTATTTTTGCAAAATTAGATATGTCACAGGCCTATCAACAGTTCCCTGTAGACAACCAAACTGCAGAACTACAAGCTATAGTCACCCACAGGGGTGCATTTAAATGCAGATGCCTCCAGTTTGGTGTAAGTGTAGCCCCTGGGATTTTTCCAATCTCTAATGGAGAGGCTCCTCCAAGGACTCCCAGGCGTAGTCCCCTATTTTGATGACATTTTGGTTTCAGCCATTGACAAATACATAGAGTCAGAGCAGTCCTTGATCATTTCAGGCAGCATGGCCTTAAACTTAAAAAAGACAAGTGCACCATTGCCACTAAGCAAGTGGACTTTTTAGGTTATAGAATTGATGCCTCTGGTATACATCCAATTGAGTCCAAAGTCAGGTCTATCCACGAGGCACCCACACCTTCCAACAAGAAGGCTCTAGGCCTTCTTAGGGCTTCTAAATTTCTACACTGCATTCCTCCCACACAAAGCCTCCATAGCAGAACCTCTGCACAGACTTTTGGACAAGCAATCCCCCTGGCATTGGGGACCAAGGGAAGCCCATGCCTTCCAGTCAGTCAAGTCCTTGCTCACATCCAATGCAGTGTTAATACAGTTCAATCAGCAGCTACCTTTAGTCCTGGCTGCAGACGTTTTCCCCTTTGGCTGTTCTGAGCCATAGGCTACCCAATGGCTCTGAGGCACCCATTTGACAAAGAGGCTTTGGCTGCAGTTGCTGCTGTCAAAAAATTTCATGAATTCCTCTGTGGTCACCATTTCGAACTAATCACAGATCACAAGCCGCTGTTAGGTCTTTTGTCTGGGGACAAACAAACCCCTCAGGTTCTATCCCCAAGGATGACCAGATGGACTTTATTCCTGGCTGCTTATTCATACATGCTGGTTCATCGACCGGGGAAGAACCTGTGCCACGCTGATGCCCTCAGTCACTGCCCTCTGCCTGTTCCGGTTGAAGATCCTGCACCCATCCATGCTATTTTCGAGGTCAACGATCTCAACCTTCCCATCACTGCCTGTGACATCGCTGCTCACTCCTCAAGGGACAAGGTAATCGCCCAAGTTCTGGGTGGGAAGGGGGTGGCCAGCAATTGATTACGCCCCGAATTCCTGCCCTTCAAGACTCACCAGCAAGAACTGTCATCACTACAGGGTTGTTTACTGTGGGGGACAAGGGTTGTCATC